>WTSP01020543.1:0-62841 GCA_025331215.1 Actenoides lindsayi
ATTCAGATTTTACCCAAATCCTTGGCCACGTGTTTTTAACCTCATACGAATGTCCTGAAGTCTCTGTGCAGTTGAGGACACTCTACGACACATGGACTTTTGTGTGAAGTCTCCACTGCTCAGGTCCCCTCAGTTACACAAACATGTGTAGCTGCTTTAAACTAACTTTGACATATCTGATTTTTCAGAACTGAGTCAAGTAGAGAAGTTCAGATAAAGAAAAAAGCCTTTCCAAAACAATTTTATTCAACTAGCATTTAAGACATTCTTCAAAATATTCTCTTTTTCTTGTGGAAAGACTTTAACCTTCAGTCTCATTTTTAAAATGTCATGTGTATATCATGTAGAAATCTAACAATAAACAGTATTATAAAAGTCAAGTGGCTTATTTTAAAGCATTGTTTTAATTTCTAGAACTCTCTTACTATGAAAAGAAATGCCATGTATAAAAAATATGACAGTTCATCTATCACTATACCTAATATGCTATCAAGGATATCTCTTTAACCTTAATTGTTCTTTACTGAAACATTCAATTTCCTGTTCTCTGTTCTTGTGGTGCTTCTGTCTTTGCTTGAAAATGGAGTTCTTTTTAACATTGAAATTGCCTGAAATGCAATTTTAGAACAGATGATTATAAAGTTTTCACATGTGGACAGAAAGTCAATATATTTTGCCTGAGAGCAGAGTGTTCTGGTTTTAATTTTTCCAAACAGAATTTTTTAGCAGTTTTATCAAACATTGACAAACTACTATATTTATTATTTATATAATAGCTTTAATGAATGAACCATAGATCATATTTAATCATGATGTCAAAAAAAGACAAGAAGTGAAAAAGCTCATACACGGTGAATTATTTGACCTTTTGTAATTAGGGAAGGAAGCACAACACAGGTGTCTTCCTGTACTTAGCAATAATACTCCTGAGAAAGTATCTACATTGCAAGTTACAATGTGTTTCTACTCAAAACCAGTTCACATAAAGTGGAAATACAACTTCACAGAACAGTCCTTATTTGAAGTATAGTTTGGTGTTTATAATCACTAGCACACCAAATGCTGGGCCATGTTGTGTTTGATGTTAGTAAGATAATGTACTTGGCCTCTGTAGGGTTTAGCCAACAGAAGAAAGAAAAACTAAGTGCACAGCTTAACACATTGCCTGTCAGGTTAGGGTACTGATGATTATCTTTGTTAGGATCAAAGTGAAAACTGTCAGAAAATGAAAGAGCAGAAATGTCACTGCTTAAAAAAGAACAGCTATCAGTAATTAGCAGGGCTGTTTTCCTTTAGGCTTTTTTAGCTCAGTTTTCTAACCATTTTTTTTTGCAACCAGCAAGAAGCTGTGAACTTCCCATTAGCCTCAAATGGTCTTTCTTCAGGATCTTTTGATTGCTTCATAATTCATGCATTATGTCTTAGTTATCAAAACACAGCACTGAATTTGGCAAGCAAGATGCCTATTTTTTACATTGGAAAAAAAAAAAGCAGAAATAGTATTTTGGACATCTGACTGTATTTTGACTTACAGTTTTTTCAGAGATGACACATGCCTCTGATCCCACCTTTTTTCCCTAAATGTATCAGGTTTCAGGTTTGAGCTGTTGCCTGTTTTGGGAAGGAGACACGCATCTCAAGAGGCCATTTGTAGAAGTTCCCTATATATCAGCATTTGGGGAAGAAGAGCTCTTCACCAACCTTATCTGCCAGTTTCAGGACTTTGTAAATCTTTCTCTTGTCTCCCCTCAGGCGTCTCTCCTCCAACTCCAACCTGTTTAACCTTTCCACACAAAACACCTGTTTCATCTCCTCAGTCATTTTAGTTGCACTTCTCTGTGCTATTTCTAACTATAGTCTGTCTTCTCAGAGGTATGGAGACTGAAACTGGCCACAGTAGAGTTAACTGATTTAATCCTCACTTCTTAAATATTGATTTCATCTTCCATACAGAATCTTGGTAGTTTGAAGTATGGGTTTTATTAAGTGTGACTGGTGTAATATGTTAATGATTAGGTCACTTAAATCTGTGCTTTGAAAACAGTAATTTTTTTAAAGCTGCATTATGTTTTGACCAGCAAGGTGCCCGTGAAGTTGAGCACAGGGAAACTTGGCATTGCTACACTTAGTCCTTGCCTGGGAACCTGAAGGTCAGGCTCCAAACTTGATGTAGATGTCTATGAATCTCTGTAGTACCTTGGAAGATGTGGGTGCCTCAAAACAGGATTCACAATAAGCAGCATACTGACACCAGCAGCAGGTACAAGTGAAGAAAGGCACAGTCTTATCTATATTCAGGCCAATATCTTGAAGTAATGCCACTGGACCCACAGTAGTGCAAAAGAAATGAGTTTATTTCTCCTGTTTGCTTGATAATAAAAAGCATAAGTAGCATGTCAAAAATCTCTCTGCTCCTTTTGGATTTGCAGAGCCTTTAATCATTCACAAACTCTCCCAGAACACTTTTTCGTCCCTCTCCTCTCTTAAATAGCTTGAAAGTCTTGTCAGGAGCACTGTAGAAAATGGGGGATAGATTAGAGTAAATGTTTCCATCTGGAGGGAATGTAGCTCTAAATTAGTGGACTCAAAGAAAGTAGTTAAATGCACATAAAAATAAAGTCCTCCCAAAACACAGTGCTGCTAATGACATGACATTTAATTATGTGTTCATAGACAGCCTCTAACCAGCGTCAATGGTGAAGGTAGGCCTTTGATGCTGCTGGAAAGTGTGAAGAACCTGCTTGTAGAAGATAGTTGCCAAAGGGAAGCAGTTATTTTTGAAGTGTGTATAACTGCTGTTATCAATTTCAAAGCTTTGGGATATTAAATAGCTGACATTTTATATTGGACTTAAATGTGACATACAAGTTACAGTGTGTTTATATAGTGTAAACGGTTTAAAAATTGATACTTAGGTGTTAGATTCATAGTCCTGTTCATAGTGTTTTGTTTTTTTGTTTTAGTTTACAAAGCAGCACAGATATACAAAATGACACTGAAAAGGTCTGTTGGAGCTTTTGAGAAATCCCAAAGAATATCTAATGATTTAATAGATTATGAATATAGCTGGACAGATATTTTTTGACAGAACATTTTTACTAGAAAACATTACTTCATAGAACCAGATCATATATATATAAAAATAGAACTTACTAGTGCTCTGCATCCTACGTTTAGAAATAATGTCAGTATTTCTATGATTATATTAACTTTACTTTTGAAATTAAAGCTGTAAATATATATATACATAGAAAGTAAAAAAAAAAGACAAACCAATCAACTAGGAGAGAGAACAGTCAAAACAAAATGCCTTTGTTTAGTGACTTGAAATGACTCACTGAAAGATAAGGTGGTTTTCTGACCTCATAGACTGGAAGGTGTGAGAGCGGGAAGCTTTCTTCTCGTAGTGATGAGCTTTTAGGTCTGCTAATTTATCTGCAGATATGTTTCCCCACATTCCTGCATGGGGCAAGAGAGGTGCCTTCACATGTGCTCTCACTTCCTATACATTCTGGTCTGGAAAGCAGAGCTTTGACCCATTGTGTCCATTGACATGGGCATTTTCTTTTCCATAAACAAGTGTTATGAACTGAGGCCTTCTGTGCTAAATCAAAAATATATGTAGTAGATCTATGGAGGATATTGAGAGGAATTTATAAATATGTGATGAAAGCTGTTAATAGTTTTCTAACTTCTAGTCACTGTTGTCATTTCAGAAAAAAGGCATCTGACTGATGATGCATTTTCAGGGCACAGGGCGGATCTAGCTTACCTCTACTGGGAGGGAGAGGTTCATCTCCCTGCCTTCTTCCTGACTGCCTGTACCTGTGTGTCAGCATGAGCTGGTTCAGGCACTTGTCAGGCCCCGTCAGAGCAGATTCAACTCACCAACCTGGCAGAAAAGAAACTCAGGTGGGAAAAAAAAAAAAAAAAAAAAAGATAGTTTCCTGCTGCATTAGTGGTTGTGTTCAACTGATCAAAACTTGATGAACACCAGTGAGGGAGGCCTGTATCAAAGTGGGTCTGGGAAAGGCAGGCAAGGGAGAAGGAAGTGAGGTCTTCTCTTGTGGCGAGAGGGCACCATTAGATGGGGTCAATTGCACTTGAAACAATTCTTTGATGGGTCCATAAGATGGTTAAACTGATGTGGCAGTTGAAATTGTCTCCCTGTCCCCTGCTTTTACTAGGTCTTACTGTATGGTTTTTTGTCAGTTCCGATTATCATCTGGCCCTTGAAGGCTACTTTAAGTTATTTAGCTAACAGAAAGCTCTTTAGCTTTCTTCTATATGCTGGAATACTTTCTGGCTGGTGTAGTGGATAGGATGGGCTCAATGAGGCATTGGGTGAGTGCTGCAGTCAGTGAAGGAACAAAAGCAGCAGTTGACTGTCTCATAATACTTCATCATGTAACACATAAGCCAGTGATTATGAATCCATCTGAATGAGGTGGGAAATGGAAGGATGGCTAGCAAATGTGATCGGTTTTATCATATGGGAGGGTCATTGTCATGGGGGTGTGTTATTTTTGGGGCCACCTTTTGCTTTATGTTATTTCTTAGTGATTACTCATAGTTCTGTTTTATATTTCCAGTCTTACACAGTAGGCAAGGTGTTATGTCTCATTGTCTTTTGCACAGCTACGAGTACATTAAATTTTCAACTACCTGATAATAATAATAATAATGTAAAATTATGCAGAGATTTTGTGCCTTATTCATTGCTTGAGAATGATTTGACAACTTGTGAAGTGAAAGTCAAGTACTGGTGGGGTTGAGAAATCCTAGAACAACAGCAGAGAAACAAAAAAAAATTCAGAAGAAGCCTGTAAGAACCTGAGAATGAGAGCATGTGAAATCAAGTGTCATATTAAGATGCATTTCTCTAAGACAAGAGTTAATTTGCTGTGCTGAATTTGGAAGAGGGTGTGTGCAATGAAGTGGTTCAGGGCTAGTCCATCTTATTTGGGCAGCAGGAGGTGGGTGGAGATCCTGCTCACTCTGAACTCTCCCTGCATAACAAGTCAGTCCATCACAAATGAGATGGAGGTGATTCCCCTCTAGAGCTCTTTCAAAAAGTTTATCCCACTCTTCTGATGGTACTAGGAACTGTTACATTTAGAAAAACTAGTTTACAAAGACTTAAGTGGTAAGGGAAAGCATATGTTAGGACTGGAGCCTATTGTATTTAAATCTGTGTAGATTTCTTGTGAGAAATGAATATTTCTATAGTACTCTTCCTCTTGACTGGTTTCCAGACTTTTTGCACATTTAACAAAGAAACAAGTAATTATAGTGAAGTTTCAGAGACATAACAGGCTTTTTTGAAGCTCACATAAGAATCACATCTACACTGAAATAGAGACTTCACATATTTTTTCCCCTCACTCTTTGTGAAGTAGATTTACTTTAAGTAATGCAGAAAAATAAGACAAACCCTGAAATTACTGGAAAAATCATAGGAGGATGCTGTAGGTTAGAACAAATTATAATCAACAACTAAACTTGGAACAGGGCTAAACACTGACAATGGCACTTTCGCTGGTGTAACATTGACTAGCGGTTAGGTTTTTAATATAAATATAATCCAAAAGAAAAATCCTCTTCATGTCTGACATTGACTTCTTGTACAGGCTTAGCCTGTGCTTATTTTCCTATGAACAGAGGGAAGATTTCTATGATGGTTTTTCTTGCATTTACAATCCAGGTGCAGACTACGTTCTGTTTTGTTTCTTTTGTAGGAACTGGTGGGTATACAAGGAAACATTTTAAAATGCACCCAGGTCACTTATAGTCTTAACAGCTACAGATGTTTGATGTCTGTGTCCGTTTCAGGTGGGTGCACTTAAAGGTGTAAACCACTGTCTTCCAGCCTAGATTGTCTGGTGTTAGGGACCTCTTGGAGTACAGCTTGACGTTTCTCCAGAAAATACAGGTATTCAGAGTAGAGAGAATGAGCAACAGGAGAATAGTTTGTTACCGGATCTCAGTACAGTGCAGAAATGAGATATAGCTAAGTTCTCATTCAGAAGCTGTGTATCATATACTCATGATGTCCTTATTTATATTTCTGTGGGGGCATCCTATTAATCCTAAATTCCCCTGTATTCTGATATTAAACTTTAGGGTGAAGTGGAAGCTGCAATTCTGAGTTCCATTCAGGGTGATGAGAGCAGGAGAAAATGTGCTGTAACTGTAGAGATTTTTTTTATTTTTTTTTTTCTCACGCTCAGATATTAACTGATCAGCTCAGATCCATGCTCTTGTGCAAAGCACTGGCACTAATAGGAAACTAATAGGTCTGAGCACCTTGGCCACAAAGAAAAATATAGAAAAGCATTTTCAACAGACCAGGAGATAACAGGCAATAAGACCTGCTATGTGCATACAGATTTTCACTGGAAATCCTCAGTGTTTCACTTGACTTTTATATGTAGGACATGAATGACCATGAAGCAAATCTCCTGATAAAAAGGCTGAAAATGGTATATATGGCATTTTTGTAGTAAGTAATGGAAAGATAACACTTGAAAAAACATTTAATTGAAGCTTCTCATTTTTATTTCTCTGATGGCAAACCTATATTAGGAAGGCCCTACACTCTTCTGTTTGCACCTGCTTTCCTCCCTTCTGCCTCTCATGAATCACTGTCCCCTTTATTGTGCCAATGCAACTGTTTTACATCTTTTTTTTTCCCCTGAAAAATATGAGTCATATTATCTAGAGCTCATACCCTCTCCTCCCTTTAATCCTGAATTCTTTTACACTGATCTGGTTTACAGTAAACCCCCACAATATATTGAATCCCACAATGAAGGATTAGGTTGCTTGTTATTGTTCAGCCTAACTAAACCTTCTGCTAAACTAATCAACTTCTTGTTTTGTCTCTGATTTTGCACTTGTGGAGACTGAATAACTGATTCTGGGAATTAGAAAGAAAAATAACACTCTGAACAAACAGCTCAAAGCACAATTTTCCCTGTTGTTTTGGGATCCCTGGCTGGCTTAAGGCTGGGCTAGTACAGGTGCAAGAGAAGAGGTGGGGGCCAGTAGGTAGTCTCAGAGGAGATGTAAATCCACTCTCAGCTTCCATAGGGAGCAGTCATGTGTGGCAGGTCAGTGAAAACTACCTTGAGATGGGTAAGGAAGGGAGTCGATGGGCAAAGTTTGCTGCTGGGAAATAGTACTGTGAGCTACACCTTTGGTGTAAAACCCAAGTGGATTATTGCCATGGGAATCACATGCTGTTCACATGTTTCTGTGAAGTTAAAGTAGCCCCTGGCTGCTTCCTTTATGTGCAGCAGCTGAGAGTCCTTGGTAGGGATTCAGGAAAGTCTTCTTCATTAGATCTTTATTTATATCCTTATTTGGAAGGGATATATATTTTTTTTATGTCAAAAGCTGTACTAACAGTAATCAGTATTATATTGCTCCCTAGGAGCCTGATTTTGCTACCGTAATTTACACAAATGATTTTAACTTGTTTAACAAGTCCCAGTGGGAATATCTTCTTCGGAACTACATGGGCAGATAAGTAACACATTCAGGGATTAAGTTCTAAACTTGATGGAAAACTACCCATTTTTGGGCATGTTCCTTGTTGTAAGGTCATAGTGCACTTTTTCGTGTCATTATTAGTTAGTACAAATCTCTGATTTACTTTACTTCTCTAATGCAGTTCAGTGGTAAATACTTGTGTGTTAAAAATATCTTGTCATACAAGCTGTGAATATTGTGAAGTTTATTGGTTTGGTTTTTTTCTTTGGTTTTTTTTTTTGGTGTTTGGTTTTTTTTCATTTTCCATAGTCTAAATAAGAAAAAATAAATGGTTTATAAGGACACAGTTAATAATATTTGTATAGCTGACACTGTTATCTGACATATAAGTTAGAACCAATATCTATTCTAAGCACATGTAATAGATAGAAACAGTTGTAATTATTTAGATGCTTATAAACTATAGCAGCTTTAAAGATGTAGGAATAGGTGGAACTCAAGTAATTTTACTTTAAGTGGTTTTACCCTGAAAGACTTTTAGAGGCTTGGAGTAGCATCACAGAGGTAATTGGCTAGTTTTGTCATGTTACTGTCAAGAGTGTTTATGCTTAATTTTGTAAAATCAAGATGGGTTTTTTTTGAGTTTTACTATTTGGAATGTCTATTACCAAACAAAACCTTGTTCTGAAGGCTGCTTTATAAATTCAAGTGTCCTTTCCAGATAAATAGAGAATCTGCTCAATTATTGTGCTCGTATTTCCACTAATTAAAAGTATGCTCAGTTTTTCTTCCTGCATGTGTGATCAGCTGAGCTCTGTCTCCCTGGCCTTGCTAAAAATTCCAGACAAACAACATTAATAATATAAATACATATTTACAAACAATGTATACATCAATTAATTTTCTTTGCTTTTATTAACATGTCTATGGATATGGAGTAGATAATACTTCATGCTCCTTTCCAGCTTTCTTCCTATTATAGCAACATTTGTAAATAAATAGAGCTCTGTTTCCCAGTGGTGGGGCTGTGGTTAACTCTTTCATTCCTTCTAAACAATGCCTGATTTTTGTAGCAATGAGTAGAGTTATGCCAAAACAGAGTCTAATTCTGAAAACAAGTCAGGTGACCTCTCTGTGTTTCTCACATAGCCAGACCCATGCCATTTCAAAACCACTACAGATCTATTAACTGTCTTTGCTAATCACCTCTCTCTTTCCTCATGATGGTGCTTAGAGAGGGCTTCTAATGGATTTATTCTTTCAGCATAGAAACGAATTTGCAAGGTGACTTACCTTTCTTCTATCCTGTAGATACCTTACTATTAAAACAGGCGTGATCCAAATTGAACTCCTTGATTTTTGTGCTCAAAAGGACACGATTTATTACACTGCATCACAAATTATGTTCTCCAGCATTTGACTTTGTTATACTCCAGAGCCCCTTTTTGTTTGGGAGAATAATGTTGTTAAAAGATGGCTCTGTCATAAGAAGAAATATTTCATGTCAAAACTCGAATGGAATATTTTAAATTTTTCAGCTTTGTGTGTTCTTTTTACTTCCCACCTATCCAGCTTTTCTGAACATCTCTTTTATTTTGTATTTGTAAATCAAATGAGGATTTTAGTTTAAACCTCATACACTATAGTTCTTCTTCACACTCTACCAAAGGTGTTACTTTTATTTATTTTTAGGATGTATAAAAACATTTTGTCAATTTCTTAAGAATCCTTTAAGATGTAGCTAATCTACGTAAACTGATATTTAATCAATTTCTTTATTAACATTCTGACCTTAACTGTACTGCTTGAAATCACTTTATAGAGAAACAATAGTGTCTATATTTAGCTGTAAAACAATACATTAAATATAAAGCCTCATCAAAGAGATAATTTGATTTATTCTGATAAGTAGTACATGAGTCGAGAGTTATTGTGGAACTGAATGAGACAAAAGAAGAGGCATGCATAAAATGACTAAGTATCTGAGAAGAGGTTCACATCCTAGCTGAAGGAGAATGCAAACATGTTGTGAGTAAAATGACTTAGTACTAGTGTTAAAAGCTTAAAAGCCTAATTATCTAATTTTTTTTCTGAGGACTGCTTTTCTTTGAGGAACTTTCAAGTATAGTGATTTCACAACAGCTTTATGCTTTCCTAGACATGAGCTTTGCTGTAAAAATTGTGTGAATGGTAGGCTTCTGTATCAGAGCTGCTGTCATATTCACATATTTCTTTTCTCCAGGCAGAAATAGGGCATTGTTTTTGTTGAATAAAAATTTCAAAGTTGGACCAATGCAGATGTTTCTAGCTCTCGGTGGAGGCTAGGGTACTGATATTCCTAAACAGCTAGTAGAAAACTTCTTCCATAACCTCTCTGTGGGCCTTTTGTGGGTACTCTGTTACCACAAATCATCAGATACTGCTTGAAAGTAAAGCCTGAACTGTAGAATGATGAAAGAACATAAGACCATAGTCATGTAGTATACTGAAAGGTGATTTTTTTTTCCTCTGTTACTGAGTCTTTAATAATTGACCAGAGCCAGATGTCTTTTTATTTATGTGCTAAAATATACATTAAATTATACCCTTATTATATCCTTTTTTTTTTTTTTTGTCAACGCCTAACTCTGAAATATTCTTTACAATACTTTTTATTGCTGCTCTGTGGAGTGAATAGGTAAATTCTTTCTATTGTGTGGTAAATAGATAGCATCAGAAAGGGTTTTATAGTAAAGTACTTCAATGAACAAACTACCATAATCTCTAAAGATATGCTTGGAGGAAATGGTTATCATCTGAAATACAGCTAGAGGTATCTGTTGCTCCATGAATTACAGATACACACTCAGCAGTGGGTAGGCATGTGTGTAATGCCTATTTATCCTGTAAGATGGTCTGTCTAAAACCCTCGGCATGCATTGGTACTGTCTGTTGAGTGCCTGCAGGCACAGTAATACTCTGCTGCTTCTGTCTGCACAAGCACTCACTGGTGAGCTTCTGCAGCCTCTCTGCAGTATTAGTAGCCTACAGACATCTCTTTAGTTGGACTATTTCAGGCAGACACTGCAAGGCAGCTTGGGGAGAAGATTTTATTTGGTCAAATAACTAATCACTTTATGGTCCTCAGCTCCTAGGGTTCAGGAAAGACTCTGTGGCAACCAAATGGCCGTAATCACCATATGGGGCATGACGCACTCTATAGCCCTTACCTTACTTGTACTTTTACCATTCCTAAAATAAGGGTCCATTTGAAATTTATCATGCCACACATCAACAATCAATAGAAATCCTCAGCTGCCTGTGGTGTTCTCATAGCTGCAAAATCTACAGATGGTTGACTTTTGAAATAATTTCTGAAGAAGCTCACATACTTTGGGTAACAATGTAGTTTCACTGAAGTTTAAAACCCCCTCACGGTGCAATGCCAACTAAAATACTAGCAGGCTGCCAAGCTTTTCCCTGGCCTTTACATGCTAAATGGATTATTGCTGCTAGACTTGTAAAAGCTGTACATTAAAATATTAATTCTAACAATTTACTGTATAACTTAATGTGTTGTTATTGTTTTTTATTGATCCCATGGAAAAGCAAAATCTCTGAAGTGAGTTCTGCAGGCCTTGCTAGACAGTTATCACTGTAGTTGCACTGTCTCAGTGAGAAGACACTCTGAATATCTGTAATCATCTTCCCAAGATGAATCAGTACAGTTTCGAAGGCTGAGCTGCATCATTCATATTGAATTACCTAGGAAATTTCAAAGACTTTGGGTAGTCAATCACTTAGCCTTTTGGGACTGGTGAACTGAAAGACTGTCAAAACTACACATGCTGTTTCCTTATGGTTTTGGTTGCTTGGCTATTATAGAGAGTTTACCCTTGGACCAGTAGGACAGGTTTGCCCAGATGACATTCTGTCACTAGCAACAAAGCCCACTGTATCCCCATGAGCATTAGAAATAATTGATGAGGAAATTTGACTTTCATCACCTGCTCAGTGTGTGAGCTGTCTCTACTTTTGTTTTGCAGCTTCACTATATGTTCTCCAAACCAGATTTGGTTTTCTTTGGGCATAAGAGGGAGTGTGGTGAAAAACAGCAATAGGTTGAGGTTTTTAAAATGATTGTGTAAATATTAATAAATAAATAAAAAACCCTTAGGAGCTCCAACTGTGAAGCACCATGTAACTTATACCAAAGATTTTCAGTGCATGAACATTTTTTTTCTGACTGCATGTGATACACAGATGCTAATAACATGTTATTTTGGGTTTCAAGATCGGTGGTTTTTACTTTCATTTGTCAAAGCATTCTGTCACTTAAAGGGACTGGCCTCAAGTGTGCTGTGGGCACTTCTGTTATTTTTATGGGTTGTGATCCACCGCCTGTGATTTTTTAAATTATCTGTCAGGGTTGTCTTAGGCATTAGATGGTCACTGTTTTTTGCTAGTTAGACAACTGAAAATATTCAACTGATGACCCTTTTCTCCTTTCAGGTACAAGAGGTAATTGGGGATTTCAATGATGACATCAAGAGTAGGAAACCTTGTGGCAAATCCTCTTGAATTGTCATTGTTGCCTGTCAGCAATTTGCAGCTGGCAGTGTGTGCTGACAGATGTAGTGATTCATCATTGAAATCATTTGGAGAAAAAAATTCAGGAATTTCATAACCGTCATCTGAATATAAACTTAAGCTATATTTTGCTCCTTTTTATGAAATATGGAAGACAAATTTGTTGGTGTTCACACCATAATTTTCCTGCTTCTGAACCATGCTCTAACTGTATGAAAGTTGAAGCGACATAGTTTCTGAAGGCATTTTTTTATATTATTAAAAATAATGTAGTGGTTATTATTTATAGGAAATAATAAGGATTAGAAGAACATACACTTCCGTGAGTGCCTCCAAGGGAGATATTTAATTTCTTGCTTGTTTGTCACTATGAAAAATGTCAGGGGAAAAGTTGCATTGATATGTAGATGAGGAGCTACAATCTAACACTGTATGAAAGCTTAGGTAGACGTAAAATGAATATGTTGGTAATAAGGGCAAAACAATTTTTGCTCCCTAGCTTGGACAATTTGAAACTAATATAGGTCTCAGCTGGTTCAGAGAACACTCTCATTGACTGAACAGTGGGAAACCAAGCTTGGAGTTTTGCATATTATTCTACTGCTGCATTCAATAAGTCTTGTCATTAATTGGAAAGAAATATATGTCTTGCTTTCTAGAAGAATCAGTCTTTTTTTCTACAATGTCTGCTTTCTCTGAACACAATAATGAGTATAGCTCCTGCTTCAAAAGTGATTTGATATGTTTGAGAAGATCATATAATTTCCTTCACCTTTTTAAACACATTTTTGATACTAAGTATGAAAGTTTGTTTGTGAATTAGGTAGATGTATATTAGTAAGGAACATTTATGATTTTGGTCTCTTTTCAAGAACTTAAAAGTCCCTGGGAATACAAAAAACATAACAGATTGCCTGAAAGTTTGCAGTAAACACTGGTTTGAAAAGCTTGTAACAATCTCCATCTGTTCACTGCACACTTGAAAAGGCTCACGGAGCCTATGCGGTAATACAAAGATACCTGTGACGGCAGATCTTTTCTAGGGAGGATTGTTTAATTTCACTTGTGCTGTTTTGGGACAAGAAACTTCCTAAATACTTATTAAAAGGCTTTTCGTTTTGTTTTGTTTTCTGTGAAGATAGTCACTCCAGTGGCTTCATTCCAGGGTCTTTTTAATACTCTTATGTATTGTAACTTATTTCTTCTAAAAAGTTCAACAAGTAAAATAGAAATCCTCTAGCATTAAGTGCTTGTGAACTAGTTTCTGGCAGAAGTGAGTCAAGTAAGATTGTGATCCTGTAAATTCATTCATACTGGACTTCAGTCACAGTGCTGTGTACAGGCCAGTGCTTGCGAATTTAAGTCCTGGAAGCATCAGGACCTTATATATTAGTTGAAATAATAGTTACCATAAATCAAAAAGATTTTTAAATAGTTGACTGGCATGTATTTCATACACATGAGAATTTCTGTTGGTCTGATTCAGTTGTTGTCAACTGAACATTGTTGACTGAGATGGCATCTGCCTTGTACAAGTTTTTCCCCTTTTGTGTTAAATTGTTAGAGGGATAGACCTCACAAACTTTGTGACATATCTATTTAATTGACTGGATAAATGACAAAAAATGAGAATGATATCATATTCTTTGTAAAGTTGCTTTCCTTCAAAAATTAATTTTTCAAATTTTTCTGTGGGATATATTCAGACATAGATTCTCATAAATTAAATTACTTGGGAGTAATGTAAAATCAATTAAAATTCTTTGTATAATGACAGAAATGTTAGACACACTAGAAATTAACTCTATGTTGGCATTACAGTACTTGTTATATTAAAACATTCAGAAAGCACTTATTATAACAATACAATCGGCAATTTTCTGATACCTTGTTTTTCTGATTGTTTGATGATTTTCTGTTTGACATTAGGAAAAATATTTCCTTTTTTCTCTTATCCTAGACACGCTGACCTGCAATAAAAATGTTTGGCTTTCAGTAGGGAGGAACTTCAGTTAGTTTAAAATGCAACAAGCTATGCCATTTACAAATGACAATTGTTGACTATGCCACTAGCAGTTTGATTTTAGTGTGACAGTAACTGTACTCTATCATGTTGTAGAAAGTAAGATCCTGCAACAGAAAGGCTACAAAATTTACACCAGGAAAATTCTCATTCTCCTTGATAGTATGTGGACTCACCTAAAAGCTGAGGAAGTTGTATGTAGTGGGATTATGGGCTTAGGCACAGACTGCATTGAGTCAATGCTCGTTTACTTCATCACATGTTGCAGGATATATCTGGTGATTAAGACCCTGCCATGAGTTTTGGGGCCTGCTTGACTTAGAAAGTGTGAATGCTGGAAGACTGGTCTAAACTGTCCTCCTTAGAAGATGTTGGTCAGCTGTAGGCGCAGCTTCTAAGTTACCTACTCAGCTGCTTATATGGCTTCTGCTATCACTTCAGGCATCTAGATGTGTCTAAAAGTGTGCAAATCTTGGTAGACTCCCTATATGGTTCCTGGAGAGAAGTAGATCAAATGAACCACTCTGAGGAGGGATCTTAGATGACTGTTTCAGAATGAGATAGGCTTCCTTTGTTATGAAATGAGGTATCTGTTGATTCACTATCTTTAGAAAGAGCCTGAGGCGACTAGATTTGATTTAGTTTTCTAATGAATCTCATCTGAGGTTACACTGTTTGGATAGACATTCGCAGTAATGTATTATACAAAAAGTATTGTAATTTCAGGAAAACTAATTTGTAGATTTTTAGCTATTCAGCTTTTAAATATCTGGAAACACCTGTTTTAGTATTTCTTTGCATATATCATTAGTACATTTTAATGAACAGTAGATTGAATAATGGTTTTCTGATGTAGGTGCTAAAGATTAATTTTAAGAATTATTTTATCCCATGTAGCTCCTACCTTGTCACATATTTAAAATACTACTGTTCAGAGGAGAAATCCTGTTTGTTCATTCAAGCGATAGGCAGCTTCTTGTAGAGGTAGCTGAGAGGCTGGAAGAGAATAGTGCTTGACTGGTGTATAATTCCAGCAAAGCCACAGGATCTGCTGCTTCAAAATATTTTGTTCACCTTGACATATGTTCTCTTTGAGCTTTCATCTGCATTTAAGTGATGTTTCATTAAGCTTATGCAAAGCTTCTGCAAAGCGACTTTGTGTCAGCTGTTTGACAGAGAAGGGAAAGATTTCCTTCCCTGTAGAGTGAAACAGAATGTTGCTGCCTCAAAAATATAGATCAACGTTTCGTTCTGAATGGTAACAGTAAGATTGTTGTCTCCTGGCTTTAGATTTTTGTAATTAAGAAAAATAAAAAGTTATTGCTGTGACAATTTAAGATACTTCTTTGGGATGGCCTAAGCAAACATCTTCCTTAAATGAGACATGCATAGCTAATCCTACATTTTTGTATCAGAAAGGATTAGTTGACTTTCTGAGGTTCTGTTTAGTCCTATGAGTCTATTATAATTCAGTTTCTATTGGCATTAATTTAAGCTACTGTTTAAACAGTCATAACCCAGTGTTTTAATTATGGCTACTAGAGTTCCTCACAGATGTTTGAAATCACTTGATTATTAATTTTATATAAATCCATGAACTCAAACTGTGGTATTTTGACTCCTTAAACTTTTCTGAGCTAGCCCAATAGCCTATGGGGTTGATTGGTGGCATTCATTACACGTTTGGCAGGTAAAGATGTATCACGGGCCCATACAGAGGTTCCATGTGTGATCTCCAGGTAGAAGCCAGCCTTTCCCTGTTTCTGTTTTACTCTAATAAACTTGCCTGAAGTAGCTGTAAAACAAAATACTGGTGACACTGGAATTTAGAAGAGTGATGGTCTTATAGGTATTAAATGGAGCTTAAGTTTCCACTTTGTGGGCACTGAGGAATGTAATGGGATTTAAAAAAATGGCATAATTACATAAACTTCAGAAGCAGGAAAACAGAGAAGTATTTTTTTTTCTAAAATATTTAGGTGCATGATATACACAGAGTATCCTTTAACACAACTTCTCTTAGATGTATTTTCTCTCTAACTGGGATCTCACAATTCTCTTTCAAAAACCAAAATACTTGGAATCTGCATGTTAAGAAAGGTCTGAAATAATTGAAAGTACATGTGAAAAACACTGGCTAAAAATTATTTCATAGTATGTGGAGTTCCTTAGATGCAGGAAAAGCTGAAGCTAGAAAAAAATTAATGTACAGCAACAATACCACAAATGCAGAATGGGAAACATTAGTCCCTTGCTACACTCCACATCTCTACAGATGATCCATAACCTTTGTGGCACAACAGCACACAATGTAAGACAAATATTTGTCAGTGAGTATGAAAGACTGCAGAGGTCAATGAAGTATTTGAGCTCAACTTTGATTTTCTTTTCATTAGTGAGGGTGGAAAACCTATTCCAGACAAGCAGTTCTTGAGAGATACTTGATATTGCTGCAACATCAGCCAGGTACACTAGTGTAATGCTCTGTAACAGCTCAAGCATTTTTGTTTTTGTTTTTTTTTTTTTCTACAGATGATTGCCTAGAATGTTTTATTTAAACTTGAAACTTGAAAAGAGTTCTGTCTCCGTAGACATTATCAGTATCTTTGTGCCCTACATGCACCATGTAGTCAGAGATTGCTAAGATTATTAAGCACCTAATTCATCCCTTGGGGTAGAGTGATTAATCCTCCTTCTAAAATGTGCTAACCTGGAATCTTAAAATATGCATTCACTCCTTCATATATTCTTAGTGGCCACATGTGTTGAATTCTTGCTCTGCATAAAATTAAGTTCCTCTGATTTCATTGTTTTAAATGACTAAAGCTTTATTCTTAGCTCTTTTTCACCCAGCATACTTGCCTCTTTTTTTTTTGTCCATCATGCCTGATAAATTTAAAAAGAGAAAGAAGGAAAACAAAACAAATCCATTTGGTGTCTTATTGTGTGAAATAATATTTTTTTTTGCTGAGATTGTGACTGATGGAAGCAATCTGCTTTGATTATTTGAAATATCAAATTGCTCTATAAAAATAGAGAACTGGGAACCTTTGTAGATCCATATTTAAATTAAAAGGATATTCTACCTCCCATATTTTATAAACATTCGGCATTTTGCCAACAGTGCATTGGATCTATATTTTCATCTATAAAACCCATGCCATTTTACTTTTTATTACAGGAGATGTTTATTTTGGACCTGACTTTTTTTTATTGCATAACCTCCAGCCCTCAAATTGCGTAAGTCTTTACCTAAGAGATTGTCTTCCCATGAACAAAATTGCAGTTTTCAGTTTTTTTAAATTTGTATAGGTATTTCTATATTATTTAAAATCCTGTTAAGAATTGACTCAAGTCTAATAAATGCAACTGCTTTTCCCTTATTTTCCCTTCATCCAGAAAAAAAGATGGAAATATTGTATCACTACTAAATAACTTACTAAGCTGCCTAAGTTGACTCTGTCTTTTTTTTTCTCTTTTTTTGTCCTTTATTTTTTCTTTTTTTAGATCTTTATTATTTTTTAACCACTGAACTTATGAAGATGGAAAAAAGAAAAAAAATTATGTTGTAAAATTTAAATTAAATTCAGACTAAGAAATCTGTTCTCAATAGCAGCTGTCCCAAATCAGTAAATACTTATACATGCATTGAAAAGAAAGCTGAAGAACACCACCCCCTAAGACTTCCAACTAATTACTGTTACAGAAGTACAGACATGTCACATAAATCTGAATGTCATAACATTCCTATAGGGGTAGAAGACAGAGTTTGAAATATATTTCTTTGCTGGTATTACTAGGACAGGATTTCCAAATAGGCGGTAATGTTTCCTACCACAGTAGAGTCTCTGTGGAAAAAAAAATTGATCATGATCTAATACAACCATGTCACTCACAGAAGAGAGTGAACAGCTGTTGTGTTCAGTGAGTTTATTACAAAAGCATTTTTTTATTTCCCCACGAGTTTGACAGGGAGAATAAAGTAGGTGAAACAAATGAAGTGTTTCATCTTAGGCTTAACCTTATCTACTGCTGAAAAAATTCCAAAAGAGAAAGAAGTATCTAGTTATAAGTAGAAGCCACTTTAGCAACAGCAATGTGCTGACTGTTCAGTTTATGTCAGAGTGTTTTAGCAGAACAGGGTTGCAGCTTTCAAGACCTTGCAGTATATTCAGGTTTCTAATTCTCTGAGGTGTGATTAATTTTTGCTTAGGGAGTCTTGCCCAAAGGTTTATCTTTAGTACAGACCATTTATTTGTAGTTCCCCAGTCCCCTCCAGCCCACACAACCAGCAACTGGCAAACGACTTAATAAGTTGAAGTTTTGGGCACTAGGTCTGTGAAGAATAATATGAGTTTTTTTATTTCATATTAATGAACAGAAAGACTTGTAAACCTCTTGACATTCAAGTAGCTACATCCCTTCAACTCTAATATCTCTAGCCTCCTATTGAATGAGGATGTGAATGATAATGAGGTTTTTTTCATTTTTGATTTGATAAATTTTCATTATCTAATCTGCCTAAGAGTAATCAAGGTGTTGTATACATTACCATGGTATAAGGTACATATCTTATGTATTTATCACAGTATATATATTACACATAGGCATTGTATATCTACTATAGTGAAAAGATTAAGTTTATCCAACCATTTTGGATGTGATTTAGAAAGAAATGTGAAGGTTTTTGTGAGAATTCAGAGGTCACCTGGCTTGCCCGCATATTTACTGTTGGAATAAGGAAGCCCAGACTGCTTTGGACTGTTTCAAAATGCAGACTTAAAAGGATTTTCATATTGATGCCACTATCAAACTGGGAAGTCTAAGTTAGCATTAAGATGTAAGTTTATTTAAAATATAGCCAGTTATGGTGAATGTAGTGAAGATGTCTAAAACCTGTCATATTTAACACTGGTAATGCTGTGGTTTTTGTAATAGAATCCAACCCAGAAGGTCATGTCCAATTTTCACGTTAATTTGTAATTTTAAAAACTTTTTATATTGCAAGAAATTTGGCATACAAACAAGATGGGATACAAACAGTGTTAGATCCTAAAGAAAATGAATACATTGTAAGACTCTTCTGGGGACTTTATCTGCATATATATACCATGACCTGAAAGGCTAGTATGCCACTTTTGAACAGCAACTTCCAGTAGTTCCATGGTTTTTTTCTGATATTTACAAATGGTGCATTGGACATACCAGTCTCATTTTGGACCTTAGGCAAGACTTCTCAGGAGAGAAAGCTTTCAATGTGTGAGCTGAAACAAGGGCAACAGTAACCAAATCACTTTGTAATAAAATTTGCCTCATTGCTTTTAAGAAGTAGCAGATGGTTTCAACTTTATCTCCCACTGGAGACAAGCTGATTGAATTCACTCCTTGGTTAATGGCTGCTATTTGTGCAAATGAAGATAAAGGAACTAAGCTAAAGACTGGCTATTCCTGCCTAGCCAAGTAGCAGAAAAAAGTTTTGCATGTGTGACCAACGGTCTCATTTGTAAAAAGCAGCTTTTTTCATATCTTTGATGACTAGCAGTAGGTGATGCCTTCTCACAATGTGCAAGTAGGAGAGTACAACGGTTTCCTATCACACTGTCAGCTTCAGCCATATAGATGTCTATTGAAAAGAAGATGTTTAATAACAAATTCACCAAGCCCTCTTGGTCCCTAGCTCTAATGCAGGCACCCAAGAGACTGCTAAAATAAATCTTTCAAACAGGAATTAGACTCTGACACAGTCTTGTGAATGTGAATCTTACTACAGAAACCAAATTTACTGGGGCTATGGTGTGCGTCAGGGTTGGTTAAATCATCAGGGTGCCAGCAGAACACAGGGAAACTGCCCATTGTGGGCTGAATTCTGTTACTTGAAATATAGAGAGACAAGGTTCAAAAACTTTTAGGTGGTCTATCACTGGAGTATTTGTACTGGAAAATAGTCGCTGCAGGTTTCTTCTCCTCTCATTGTTGCCAACAGCCTATTCATAGGATGCAGACTTAGTTGTCAGGTCTATATATAGTCTAACCAAGGAGAATATTTCTGTTTGAGGCTGACCCAAGGCCAAGTGGTTTGAAGGTGCAGAATCATCACTGAAAACGCTGGGAGATTGCAGCTTGCCTGAAAAGCAGACATCCCAGCGTGGCAGGTGGCCAGATGGGATTTGTGGAACCACCATGCCTGCTGAACAGCCTTCCCAGATGATTACCCTGGAATTAGGCATGAACCCTCTTTCAAAGGAGAATTTTAACCCTTTTTATTTTCATTTTGAATTAGAAACAATTATCAGAGTGCTTGTGTGAAACCTGCCTCTGGTCTGTAGCTGGGAAGGCCACCTAGAATTCGTGGTGACTTCAGCTCTTCTTGCAGACAGTATTCCCACCAGCATGACAAGAAGGGGACTGTCTCCATAAAGATCCTAGTCTTCCTTGCTCTGGGACTCATCCACAGCGTATCTCTACTGGTACAATAGAGACAAGATACAAGGTCACAATGGCATTATAATTCAGGTACAATAGCATAGAACTGACACATAGAAAACCACTTTAATTTATACCTCTCATCACACAGAAGCACACAGTATGTTGGTAGAAGGGGCAAAGAGTGAGAAGACACTTTTAATTAGTTACATTTTATAAATGTTTATGTATGTGCTCCCATGCATAAAAGCAATTAGCTTTCGTAAGTAAACTCAGTTCAGACAAACAGCATGGCCAAATGAAACAAGAACATATTTTTAATTGCTATTTGTACTGTACTCTCACGGTATGAAGCATTGCATGGCACAGCAACTTTCACTTGAACAACTTCAAGACCTGAACAAAATCTGAGTAATGGAAATGCGTTAAATCATCTTGACATCGTGCATGGGTGGAAATGGGAGCATGAATGACAGTTAAATACTAGCAAGGTTATGCAGTTAGTCTTGCTAGAGGTCTGGGCTTGATCCAGGTGTTAGATGATGGCCACAAAAGACTTCAGACAGGACCGCTGAATGTTCTGGTTGTTCAGGACTCCAGGACACATTGTACATATATAGTGCAGACTATGCAATGTTTATTTGTGTCCAGATAGCTCTAGCAAATTTGTATATCATCTGTGCTGAAGTCTGGAGTCTGGAGTCCATGTCCCCTTATTTTCCTGAAATTATATCTCAGTGAATCTATTCCAGGTTTGAAGTTAGGGACACTCAATGCGTGTCTGTGTACATGGGCATTATTTCTGCCACTGCTTTCAGGAAAAGAGACTATTAGCCAATCTCCAGGGTTGTGCTCATAGAGTTCTGAGACTAATGAGTGGGATCTGGCTCCCATATCTTCAGTCTCCAGGAGCACAGTACAGAGAAATTTGTGCCTGTTCGGTGCATTTGGTAGTCTTAATGAGCAACTCTCCTTTTATTGAGTAACATTGTTGTGTCCTTTGTAAATGAAAGTGGTGTTACAATTTCTCTTTAATTTCTGATGTCCTAGAATCCCGTTATGAAAAGGAGTTCTTACAAGCATACATACATTAATGAGGAAAGAAATGTAGGAAGAAATCAGGAATATGCAAAAATGGTGTATCTGTGGGAGAGCTCTGTTAAAATATGTTTTTACAGAGAGGGAGTTGTCAGTTGGGTGGGTATTTAATCTTTTGCCCTCAAGCAGAAACCAATGTGAGACAGATAATGTTCAAAATGTCTTCAGGTTCTTTCAAAGCAATGTCATTCTTTAAAGGGGTAAAGAAAGGGGAGGACCACTGGGAGACACAAAGCCGATCAAAGGTGGAATAATGAAAGGAGAAATGTTTGAAAAACAGTAAAATGTTCACAAGCTACAAAGAGATTGATCAACTGCCAAACTGATCCAAGGAAAGGCATCTAATCCTATTAATCTTTTGCTTCATCAGGGGAAAATGCTGGACAAGAGGAAACATTTTCTGTGTAGTAAAACATGTTAAGCACTTCGGTAAGAGCTCTGCTCCAGGCTACATGCTGAATGGTGACCTACTGAAATTATTTAGATGAGGAACCATGACAAGAATTTCACACTTTGTCTAGGAATAAACAGCTTTATCACACACATGATCTAAAATGTGCTGAAGTATTTAATTTTTAGTACATGGTCTTATTTTTTTCAAGATTGATATGTTTTTCTCCACCACATGTTAATTTTGGAAATGTGAATCAGTGTTTATGCTCTTGACAGAAAACAACCTTATTTTTACCTGTTTCTATCCTTTCTTCTTCATCAAAGAAATTATGTGACAAAATCATTCAGCTTAAGTATTTCTGCTGTTGGCAGATACTGGCTTATTCTGGTGTTGGCTTTAACTTAAAAAAAAAAAAAAGCAGTGTGATTTTTTCTTTTTTATTCTATCATCAGAAAGATGCTAAGCTAATGAATCTAAGCAGATATTCTCAACACTTTGGCATATATTGTAACAATATAGATAATCCAATGCTGCCTCTATTAAGGGGATAAGATTACAGTTTTCCTTTGCTATACTTTAAATATCCCTTAAAGGGCCTCTAACATACCCAACAGGGTTGTTCTCATGTATGCTGAAGAGTTAATGTTAAAAAAATCAAGTATGCTTTAAAAGCACAGCATCTCAGTGGACAAGGACGCCTAAAGCAGAGGTAGCTTAGCAGCCTGTGACTGGCAATGACTGGGAAAAACTGACCACCCGAGAAGAAGACTAGGAAAGAGAGGATGGTGGATGGTCAGAAAATTTATGCACTGTGTGGGTTTTTTGTGGTTTTTTTTTCCATTGTACCATAATTTGGTAGCCTTTTGGGACAGCAGGTGTAAAGATGCAGAAGCCTTGTTAAAGATTTCTATCAGCAGTTCTGTTTCTCTCATGACAATAAACACAAAACTTACACATGCTATGCATTATGCTTTATTGCCTAGAACGCAAAGGCCGCAGTGGGATTTGATAATAAGGATTTAACCTATAAAATTCAAAAGAAATATAAGTATCTGTAGAAATGACTTCAAAATTGTGTAGAATTCTCTCTTCTGTATGCATTTTTAATAGGTCTGTAGCTTCCTATAGCAAGCATGATATTTTCATTGAAATTGAACAAGTACAGAAGCTCACAGAAGTAGTGTAGTTCTACTGTTTTTCCCCAAAGAACTATGTGTCTGGAAGTGATGAGTCACTATGTCAGGCTTCTATATTACACTTGATCTCAGCTTTGAAAACCAGCCATTCAAGATAGTGTAGTTTTCAGGAAGTATGAATGCTTAATGCCAATTAAGAGGTCCCATTAAGAAAGCAGAGCTCATCACCTAAACCAGAGTGGACTATGATGGACATGACAACCCCTACGATGGAGGAGTGGAGGAAGGATGTAGGGAGCATTGTATACTCTAGTGAGATGAACATCATGAAATGGGGAGTTACTCTAACATCTTTAAGATAGGGAACGTCAGAAGAAAGTACATTGAAATAGGTAACTTAGAGGGAGAAAGATCAAATGCAGTCAGAGTCTTGCATCACAAATGACTCATTAAAGATTACTAAAGACTTTTTATCACTTATTTGCTCTGAAACTTTAGGATTCTCACAGTCTGTGCTCTTTTTCACACAATAAACTGGTTGTGGAGCATGTTATGTGCATATTTTCTGTATGAAAGTAAATCAAAAGATGGTCTCTAGGATCTCTCACAATGCACTCCAAATGCTAGTGGTTGTCAGACCACTAATGAAAAGCAGAACCTGTTGGAATAAAGGCCCCTAAAACACACTAGGTGTGACCACTGGTTTTCAGAACTATATATTTTGCTCAGTTCCTACTGTGTTAATGAAGATGTAGACCAAAGGTGATTTAAAGGGAAAACCAGGAACTTGTAGAACTCCTTCTGCTCTGTAAAAAAGGTATTTTTTATTTTGTGGGAAGAATAAATTTTTCAAACAGAATTTCCTCAATAGGAAGGAGAAAATGAACCTGTGGAAGAGTATGGGTTAAGTGCTAAATAAAAATGTGTAGACCTGCTTGCATGAAAAAAATCTTGCAAGTCAGTGTTGCTGTATTAATTACTTATATAGCACTGGCAGACAAAAATAAAGGGTGAAGCCAATTTACAATTTTCAGAATCTCATTTGATAATCCATTTAAATAATACTTACTGGCTTTGCAGACTTCTTTTTAGGAATGTAGTTTTATATGTACTTTCCCTTCTTCCAGACTGAATTGTTTACTAAAATTTGTAAATGGATTCTATGACAATATTTATTTTGATAAATATGCATCTTGAAAAGTGTGAGTGTTGAACAGAGACTTGATCTAGCTGTCCTTTAGTGTGAAAATGTATTCCACAGAGCATTGAAGTGTTTCTGTAAAAAGCTATCTGATAAAATAAGCAACAAAATTGAAATTTCAGCTTAAACTACTTTTTCAAGAAATAAGTTACCCTAAGACTGATGTTCAAGCTAGTTGCTATTATTTGTTGTTCATAGTAGTCATTTCTTTATTGAAAGTCTGAATTTATTTAAGCTAAGGTTGGGGGTTGAATTTCTTGGTATAGTTACAGATACCATTAAAAAAATGATTCATTGTTAGTATTTGAATTTTACAATTTGCTATCATTATGACAGAAGAAGTTTCTTACCTTCCAGTCGACTGGTTAGTAGCTGCATTACTGTGGAAGCATGAAGATTTAGGCGCCCTATAAATTTTAATCCTTTCTAATATACAGACACATTTTGACAAACTGGGAATTGAAACACTGGATTCCAGTTTTATTCTGGAAGATAAATTTATGTTGTCATTTAAAATGCATTCGTGAAAAATGACAGCAAACAAGCAATTATACTATGTGCATTTGCTCTTATTAGCTGGGGAGAGGAGCTGACTTTTTTAAAAATTACATTAGCTGCTATATGAGATTCTGAGAAGCATATTTCTGTGAAATGGCACAGGTGATAGGTCAATTACTGGTAGGATGTATATGGTAGTCCACAGATGGGAAGATGATTTTAAAAGATCCTACTCTTTTACAGGCAAAAGATGGAGAGAGTAATAAGGCTTGCACTGGTTGTCATTGTTTTGTTATTTTTCAGTCAGAGCTATTTCAGGGACCTGTAATTTAACATTGGTTTACACAGCACAGTTAACAACTTGTTTGCCAGATCACTTTTATCTCTTGGAGTTCATGTTTGTTTTCTAATTCAGGTCCAGGAATTATCATCTCAGGGTTACCAGCTTTCAATCCTTCCTTGCATCTTTCCTTTCTAATTATCCAAATCTCTTTGTATGCACCATTTAACACCATTTTCAAAAGTAGAACCCAGCTACTAGACTGTTAAATGCAGAATGTGGTATAGAACTGCTCTGGGATGAAATTGAAGCCTATAAATTCAGTAGACAAGATTAGGGATTTTTTAATCTTTTGGTAAGATGCTGATGGTCTTCATCTTTAATGGGATAGAGACATTTTCATTCCATGTAAGCTTTCTAGCTCCAGAACTTATTCTTCAATTAAAAAAGTAACCATTAAATGATGTATGTAATGTATTATTTGTATCTGTATCACTTGCAAAACTTTTGACCTTCTGTTGTACATTTGCCCCATTGTACATGAGGCTTTTATCTTTCAAATGCTGAAAAATGGATTCATTTCAAACACAGGATTGGTGTCATTAAAAGGTAGTTTAGTATATTCCTTATGAATTGAGATTTCAAAGGCCTAAATCCTTTGTTGGCTAAATGTTGCAATCTCATATGAAGTTCCATTGATTGATTGATAGCAATTGACCGGGTGGAAGCTTATGATCTATTGGTGCTGATAAAAGGGAAGAGGTACCCTGCCATTTTCATGCAGGAAATTTGAGTATTTTAACTGACTAAAGTTTATCTCTGTGTCTAACTTTTCATCAGTAAATAAGGGTCAGCCATCTGTCAGTGATAAATTTGGCTGGAAAGGATTCCATCTGCTAAAATATGATGTAAAAATATTCTGCTCTTCCATGGCACTGGAAAGATATGACATCTGGGATTAGACAAAATAAAGAAGCTTGAAATTGGAAGGCATTGTGATTTCCCTTCTGAGGAACTGGAGAGGTGCCACTGCTGAGTGGGACTAACGACAGGACTATAACTAGGGTTTATCTCTTTGCAGATAAGTTTTTTCTAGAAGTTAATGTTAACTCAGAATTTAAACCACTAAGTTCAGTCTTCCCCTCCAAACTACCTCTGCCAGCAACTTAAGTTTTTAAATAGATTTATGGCCAAAGCAACCACTTATCTGAGTGCATAAATATGTAGGTTTCTCATGTGGACATGGAATTTTTTTTGTTACGTGGCATCCAGCTGTTTACAGCTGTGCCACTTGTGCTTTCACAGCAGGTCTGGAAGAATAAGAAAGCCTGGAAAATACTGAGCAAGGAAAAACCAAGTTGCTTTGACTGCTTCCCTTCAAGCAGAAGCAGGTAGTTTCTATTTTGATGGACCATTGCAAAATATCACAATAGAATCCTCAGGGATCCTATTTTTTTAAGGCACTGAATTTTTCTGAAGAATGAGGAGGTCCACTGTGGAGCTGCTGACAGAACTTCTTTCTCTGTCCTTTCAGTCTACTGAGGTATGTTGTTTTTGCATCGTAATTCAAGATCTTCGACATAGACAAAATCTGTCTTTACAGTTTGTGTTTTCTAGTCCATGATTTGTTGGTGCTACCAAAAAAGATAAAAAAGACATACCTCATCTATGACTATCAATTCCCCGACAGCAAGATAAGACGTTATTCTACTGTTTTAGCAAATTTTGTGCCTGCATTGTCCCAGTTTTGAAAGATGAAAAAGTTGCATGCTTTCAGGTAATTGAGCAATTCTAAGGAATTTGGAGAAAAACTACAGGTCTTCCATGTGGGAACAGTTTCTCCAACATCCTTTTAGACATTGTCACCAAAATACATGTTCAGTTTAATTTGAGGACTTTGTTCTAAATTAAGAAAACATTTTTAAAGGAATGGCATACGGAAAACTCTAAGCATGACTTCTCTCTCTCTCTCTCTCTCTTTTTTTTTTTTTTTTTTTTTTTTTTGAGAAAGCAAGCTGCTTTCTCAATTATCATGTTCCAGAGAGGAAAAATGCTAATATAAGTTTCTGTATTTGACCCTGTCCTGGAGACTAGGATTGTAATGCATCCTGCAGAATTACTCAAAAGACACCATGTTGATATGAGGTTCTTTTTATAAATCTAGACAGTGATATACCAACATATATTCCCCAACGACTGCTGTAATGTGAACCAGTAGGCATTTAATTTTAGAGTACTATGTACAAGAGTTAATTTTCAAACGTCAATCTTCAGTAATTGGTTTAATAGTTAATAATAACTGACTACTATGTTGCAGTAGAGAAGCTATTACCTCCATTAGAATGTCTGTAAGTGTGAACATCGTTCCTTTGTGACCACAGCAAAAAGAAAGGTTTTAACAACTTCTCTGAATTACTTTTAGCAAAAGGCAATTAAGCAAGAAGCTTGCGCAGGCTGGAAATTATTATTAGATACACTTTCTTTACTCTTCTTTTTTGTTGTAGGCAATGATATATTTGCTCATGAGTAGCTGAATCTCACATAAATGCATTAAATGCAGTTCAGCAAGAAATGCTGAGCTTGAGAAACATTGAAAAATGATGTAGGGTTCAAGTTAATACAGAGAAACTTTGAATAGACATCCACTTCTGTGTGTATAATAACATATTTGAAAAAAACACTAAAATGATCAAAAGCAAACAGAACAAGTAGAATTTTAAGGCTGAGGGCTCCTGGGAGAAGGATTTAGCTGTAATTTTCTTACATTTCAATAAGGAGTACATGTGTTTAAATTAGGTAGTTGCTTACTTATTTTGCTAAGTCAGGGCCTCAGTAAAAATACTACTGTGCACAATTTTCAAAAACACTTCCTAAAGGAGAATGGTTTCACATAATTTGTCTTTTGTCTTTAAAGGTCACATATTTTCACCAGTATTGAAGAGAATTTCTACTTTTTTTTTTCCTTTCTTTTTTTTTTTTGATCATTGTTCTATATGTGCTTGACTTATTCTTCTAATTTATGGTGACTTCTCTTAGTATTCTCAAGGTTCCCTCTCAGTTTATAAGTTCCTTTAAAAAGATCTTTGTGCTGAAGTCTTAATGTGTAAAAATCAACCTCAACTAATGGTTAAGCACTTGTAAAATACCGATTCCTTGGTTAACTCCCCAAATTACATAGACCCCCATAAAGAACATTGACTTTAATACAATGAGACTCACAAAAAGAAAAGAAAAAATGCAGGAAAACTTAAAAGTTTGCATAGTGTGAGAACAAGCATATAATTCTCTGCTCTTAATTTGCTTTGGAGAAGTGCTAAGCATGTACTTCAACATTTACTGAGTGTGAATCAATACACTTAGTTGTACAGAATCTTTACTGAATTTGTGATCTTAACAGACAAATATGAGGACATTAACACCGTAGTGCGAGATGCCGATGCTCAGCAAACAAAACTCATTTCAGAATGTAATGGCACAACATGTTATAACCCACTTATTTCCCTCACTTATTTTTGGTCTTTGATGCCAACAATCCAGTCTATAATAGACAGTCTTAATATAAATATCTATCTAATATAAAGGCATTACTAGAGACAAACCTTTCTATAACAACAAGATAATTGAAAACAAACCCAATACCTCCACTCTCTTCCCAATATTGGTTTGTTTCAAATATTTACAATATTAGTAGAATAAAATCCACATCAAATACTACTTCATCCTTGTCTGCCAGCATCTTAAATTCCATTTGATTTCTTTTGTCTTAGCAAGTTGCATTTAAAGAGAGCTTTTGGTTTTGCAATTTATCTCAGTTTTCTGAAGTAGCTGAGTATGGTCCAAATGGAAAAATAAATCACAAAGAAACCTTATTAGGAAATGTTTCCATTGTTGAATTAGAAGGCAGTAGGCAGTATTTGTTAGGCTAGATAAACTGTATATTGCTGTCTTTTGGGGACACTAAAAACCTAATAAAATCTTTACCTTGGATACTCAAGTTTTTCTCCAAAGGTTAAGCTGATACAGCAGTTACTTCTTTAATTATTTATGGATGAGACATGTGAAATGCCTGCCAAAGTTAGCAGAGAGAAAATAATGGCTAGTATTAAACATTTGACCTTGAAAGCAGCTCTGATTGAAAATAATTACCCTAAGTTTTAAAACCTTTATTTCCTGTTCTGGTGGCAACGTCCTTCTTAAGCTGTAATAAATTGCCCAATCATTTTAGCATCAGATTAACTTGACTCAAGTGTTTATTTCACATTAAGCTTCAGCATTACTGATGCACTATATAAAAGTGATATTCATTATCTTTATGGTTCTTTTTTTTTTTTTTTAATCCAGATTTCTTTCGTGGTATAAATTTTCATTGAGTTTGCCCTCAATGTTTCACGGAGGCCAGATGTCATTTCAACATATCAAAATCTTAAAATTAACTCTGAATTTTCTGCTGACCTCTGTGATGTTTTGGTATTGAGCAGGTGCAAATGAATTCTCTTAGACTTCTTTGTTATGTCTGGTTTTGTTGTCAATCTAGTTTACATTAACATCTGGAAAATGGATATGGGAAAATTATTGGTCTTGTTAATTATAATTAGCTGTCAGTCTTCTCAATGAGAGGTATTTTGGTCATTAAGTGAATAACATTGTCTCATGAATATTCCTTCATATAATAAATATTTAAAAATGAATTGTAAAATTTTTCCTTTCAAGCATAACAATGCCCCCATTTCCACTGTGCTCCAATTTATGTGTGGTTCGTGTTTTGGCAAAAATTTTGCCTCAAGGATACCAGGTGTAGTTTTGTAAGGTCCTTTGATTAATGTCTGTCTTGTAACATCACTGGTTGCTTTGGGCAAACTGTTCTATAAAAGGAAACCTTGCTGACATGGAAAAGAAAATTGCAACTCTGGTGTGCCATGAGATTTTAATTACAATAAACAACAATTAAACAGATTATTATAGTAGTGCAATTATTACTCTGAAGTTGACATTGTGTCAGCATCTTATTTTCATTGCTTTTGCAATCAGTCTATAGAACTTGCCTTGAGCAAGAATAGAAACGATTTCTAAAACCAACACCATCAAATTTTAAGGCAATGTTTTTTGTAATTTTTTTTAATACGTTGGAAGATTTTCCAAAGTTCCTTTCTGTTTCTTACTTCTTGGTCAAAAAGCTATCACAAAAATGTTTTGTAGCTCTCTGTTTCATAACAAGCCAAATCCTGTTGCCTTTGTGCTGTAAGTTTTCCTCTGACTGCACTGATTTTGCACTATTGGTCTGCTGTCATATGTTCCAAATGCAACAATGCTTTGTAAGAAAACTAGAACAAAAATATTTTTAAAACCTTCTGAAGTGGTCTAAATGTTTCTGTCCTGTCTTTGGGAGTCAGAGATAACTAATGGAGACTGAATCTCTCATTTTGAAGAAAACGCATCTCCTCTACAGTCCTTATTTATATCTTTAAATAGCAGTGACAATAGCAAGAGGATTTTTCTGGAGATTACAGCTGAAAATATGGTTGCCAAATGTGATCAAGAAGTCAGGTTTTTTTTTGGACCTTTCTTTCTTCTGCTTATATACTTCTTACTTTAAAAAGTAGAACTGGAAATATAATTGATGAGAAGTTATAGCATTCCTAAATGAAAAATAGAACTTCAGTAGGATTTGAACTAAATGCTTTTGAATACAGACACATTTTCCACTCTAATTCATGGCATTTTGTGGTAGTTGAGCAAATTTTATAGGGCCAAAATTAGTCACAAGAGAACTCTCTGCATTACTCTCTGAAAGCTATGGAAGCAGGACATGATTTTTGAGAAAAAAAAAGAAAAAAAATAATTAAGGAGACAATATATCTGGGGACTAGCTTAGCTTTGAGATGTTTCAGCTTTTGAGCTTAGCTGCATGATGACTGCAGTGAACTGTGGACTGATTTTGAACCCCTGCAGCCCAGCTGAGATGAGCCTCTGGAAAAATGGCAAGAAAAAATAAAGAGTCTGCATAGCTCCAACTGCAAAATGCATCAGCTGTTGTATGAGAAACTAACCAAGAGAGTGGTAGACTTTGCAGATTTCCACACCTTTCCTAGAAAACTACTGTTTGAAAGATAGGAAAAGTTTAGAGACATTCCTTCCCACCAACTGAGAACAAATCAGGCTGAAAGCTGCTCTGTTGTCACACTTTGGAGAAGGTCCATAGAGATTGTTAAAATTGAGTTTCTTTCATTTTATCATCTTCAGTAAATGGACCCAGAATAATTCTGAAGACCAGGTAGAAAAGTCACCTAAGCCAGACCCTCAGTACACTAGGAGTGTTAGCTGCCTAATAACTGAGTTAAAGAAGAGCAAAAGTAAGTTAATCTGAAAGAAGCCTATTAATATTGGTCTGTGCATACCTGATGAAACGGCAGTCACTGTAATTGCAGGCAAGAAAAAAATATACAGACATCTATTAATATTTCCAATGGTCACATAATGCCCTGGAACATCCACCACCAGAGCTTCATTCAGCACCATGGTGTTTTGTTTGCTTTTCTGGTATTCTTGCACTATACCACCAGATGAAAAGTTCTGGTAGTTGGTATATGCACATGACTGATAGTCAAAAGAGAAAAAGCTACTCAGAGTAGCTAGTTCTCTCAGGCACACTGGCTTTATTTGCATTTTATAGATAATCCAGTACCCATTTCCCCCTTGTAGCCTTGTATTGCTCCATGTCTGGGGTCAGTGGGCAATGGAGGTGCAGTTACTGTGAGCCCCTGTAATCCTTTCCCTTCAAACACAAAGATTAGACAAGCGTGTGCACAGAAAGGATACTACTAACCTCAAATATTTAAGCTCTACGCCATAAAGTACACATGTATTAGCAATGGAATGTGTGTATGTACAATAAAACTTAAAAAGCTCCCATTAGTGCAAGGTAAATAATTTTCTGTTAGGTAATAATACGGTTAGGTTGGGTATTATGCAGTTATAAACATGTGAGGCCTGATGTATTTCTATATGTACATATAATTGTAGACACATAAGAATCTAGAATTCTATATGTATCATGAATTTATTTAAGGTGTAACAGACACTTATAAAATTTAATATTTTTTCTTTACATGAACTTCATGGAAACCAATTAAAACCATGATCAGCAACCTGACTCTCTATTACCTGGGTTTTGAATATTGTAATATAAGCAAAGAGTCATCATAATGAAGGTTTGGTATGACAAAATACTTGTTCTCCAAAACTTACCTTTTCCATTTCAAGAGTGGTGTCTAAAATTGAAATAATTAATACCAGAAATGTTAAACCATTTTAAGTTTTATTAGATTACTGGATAACTAAGGGGCTGTTATTATTCTGTTTATTGCTGTAGGAATATATGTGATTGAAATTTTTGCTTGGAAGTGGTTAATTTATTAAGTGCTTTCTGGCTACATTATGGATTTTTTAAAAATATATTTAAACACCACTCTACAGTTCACTTTGGCACACATGGTTTGTCTGCATGTACTGTCATCATTCTTTCATATCTGCTATTTTTCACTCATGATGGAGAAAGTGATGTTTTAATTTCCACATCATGTCATTGCAGAACTATTACAGTTACTGAAGGAATCTCGGCAACCCATTTAATTTAATCAAAAACCAGAAAAAACAATTACAGTTCTGTAGTAAGTAATAATTTTCTCTTTTAAAATGTTACTTAATGTGGCAAAATCAGTTTTTTATTTTTCTGTGTATTAACCAGTATAACCATGCTGACCTTTGGTACCCGATTTCAGAATTCTTACATTAAAGCTGGAAGGGGACACTGTGACTACAAATCCTTCTGAAGTGCAGATGCCTTTTTCTTCTTTCTCACCCAGCACATCACACATTTCCTGCTCATGAAATACTTCTGAATCATGTAATCTATTTTCCTTATGGCAGGAATAGGAATTATTACAGTGATTTGACTCTCCATTGTCCCTGTCCATTGTTCCAAGAGACTTCATTCTGGCTGCTCTTATTGTTTGAGCTTGTCTGTAATTTAATTTTCTAGACTTCATTCCTGACACTTAAGGACATACTTACTTAATGACAACATTGTTTCTGTTCACATCTCTGTTGTGGGTGGAAGTATTATGCCTGTGTGATGGGTGTATGGTGACTTTTTATTGTTAATTTTTGGTTAAAAACATTTTAACTACAGAAAGCAAGGTGAGCTTGAAAGAAGAAAAAATAGTTTTGCCCATGTTAAAAAGAAAAAAAAAAAACCAAAAGAAAACAAAACCAGAACTGATACACCTTTGTTTTCTAATCTCCATTGTACTCAGTGTTTCAGATGCAATTTGACATATGTAGTAGTGGATGAGAAGCTGAACACGAGCCATCAGTGTGCTCTCGCAGCCCAGAGGGCCAATCGTATCCTGGGCTGCGTCAAGAGAAGCGTGGCTAGCAGGTTGAGAGAAGTGATTCTCCCCCTCTACTCTGATCTCATGAGACCTCACCTGGAGTACTGCATCCAGTTCTGGAGTCCCTATTACAGGAAGGATATGGACGTGCTAGAACATGCACAGAGAAGGGCCACGAGGATGATCAGAGGGCTGGAGCACCTCTCCTATGAGGACAGACTGAGAGAGTTGTGGTTGTTCAGTCTAGAAAAAAAGAAGGCTCCGGGGAGACCTTCTTGTGGCCTTCCAGTATCTGAAGGGGGCCTATGAGAAAGCTGGGGAGGGACTTTTTAGGATGTCGGGCAGTGATAGGACTACAGGGAATGGATAAAAATTAGAGATAGGTCAATTCAGGTTAGACATTAGGAAGAATTTCTTCCCCATGAGGGTGGTGAGACACTGGAACAGGTTGCCCATAGAGGTGGTGGAAGCCCCATCCTTGGAAGATTTTTAAGACCAGGCTGGATGGGGCTGTGAGCAACCTGCTCAGACACAGCAAACTAAAAATTCATTAATATCCAAGTTATATGAGTTATCTCACAGGTTCCTTAAATGAACAAGCTTTCAGAGAACTTAAATTCCTGAAGCAAGAAGGGAACCGCAAGTTAAAGCTCACAAGATAAAAAATCAGGTCCTTATATATTGACACTGTAATCTGAAGTTAGGATAATGAAACAACCATTCTGTAAGTAGTAACAAGCTTTAGTTCATATGATATCCTCCTATGAGTAAACTTTCTAAATGCAATAAGAACAAATCCACTGCTAAATCTTTTAATGATGTGTTAATGTACTGAATTTTCCTCAGATATTTTTTATCACCATTATGTTAAACAAAAAAGTTACAGAAAATGAATCTAAATGGATATTAACACTTTCAATTTGTTGCTTCAGGGTCACTGTATGAATACGTAAACTTTTCTCTGCCATCCCCTTATGACATTGCATCTCGCTAAAATAAATATTTATGGAACAGATTGATATGACTTCTGACCTTCAGACTTGGAGCTGTATCTGAATCCTGGCTGCATCAGGCAAGGAAATTAATGAGTGTACCAATATCTCGTCAGATCTGTTCCTATAGTGATAATTATAATGGCACTGTTATGCTATTACAATTGAGGTGTTGTCACCAATCCCATTATTGAAACACAAGTTTTAAGGGCTTGGTAATTCAGGTATAAACCAAATATTTATGTCATAGTAGTGTAATCAAGGGTGAATACATGAAAGTGAAGACTGTTTCTACTGAGCTCTGTTTGGGTACAACCCAATCTACCTAATTTAGGCAGATTTTTTCTCATGGAAAGGGCCTCCTTATGAAGCTCTCCATGAAGTATGTTTCCACACATAGTGCTGCACTGGGGTTCTGTAGGCCTTCAGATGATCATTCTGTCTCCATACAGAATCCCCCTGTGCAGAATAACCCTCTGGAGATCTTTCAGGCACCTATCCTTTTCCTCTGACTTCAGGAGTAATGTACAAGGCGTGCTCATGGGTACAGCTACCTGGTGCACCTCAGAAAAATTTGGTTTCTTAGAGGTTATATATTGACTACTTAGAGCATTTTGATCTGCAGAAATTAAGCTGTTTGTTATTTAACCTCTTGTCAGTGGATCTTCTCATGTTTTCAAGAGGTGGTATTTATCTCCTCCAGTTCTAGGTGTCTCAAAGTTAGTTGTTGAACCTAAGCCTGTCACTTAAACTCGTTCTATAGTCAATGGAAGTCTACCAGGTTTGTTCATCTTAGATACCTGTTTTCACATGAGAAAGAATGTTCTCCAGAGGTGTCTTTTTTTCCTCCCAGTAATAAAAAGAATAGTAATAATAACTACAAACAAGTTTAGACATCTAAACTACAGATCCAGAAATTACAGCAAATTATTCACTTCCTGTGCTATGAAGACTGAGTTATAAGACTTGGAGTCACAAGCTTTGAGGTTTTAGTTTTTACTGCTAAAGAGTATTACAACACTTTCATACTTATGTGTGGAAGTTAAACAAAAAATGTTTATGCCGGGCAAGAACCAGAATTGTTCCAGCCCACGTGCAGTAACATCTTATGAAAAGGGGTACAAATTTCTTTTAAATGAGATATACATGTATCCATTCACCAGTGTAGTCATGAGACTACCAGCTCTCTGATGTTTCATAATATGTGAAGTAATTATCAAACTATTCAAGACACATCTGAATTTGTAATTGTGAATAATATATTGTTATTGCTCTTCAATAGCATTTATTATTACATTATTATTTATTAATTATTTATTTCCCCCTCATTTATTGTTACTGGTGGTTGTTGGTTATTATTATTTGATTATTTGAATACAATCGTTAAAGGAACTTTATTAGATGTAGGGGCTGTGTGGCATTAAGAGCATTGTGTAAATGGTGAACAGCACATGCAAAAGGCACAACCCAAGTGCTTCACATTCTTTCTTTTATTCCCTTCTCAGAAGATTGAGGTGACTGGTTTAATGGTAGAGGAGGTATTCTAACTTATTCTCCTTCTCACTAAATAGACTGCCACTGCCTAATAATTTTGAAATAATTCTGGCACATAATAGTTCTATTTCTTGTGATCTCCCTTCATGCCAAACTTATGTTTGCAAATTTTCTGAACAGCGGGGATGAAAAAGACTTTCTCCTTTGTAATGCTAACTCTATGGAAATTCACTTCTAGCTAGAAGAATTTACCCCACTGAATGTCCTCATTCTGCCTAAATATAATAAAATCTATGGAAAGTAAGAGGCAACATCTCCCCCCTATCTCTGCTCAAACTAAGCAGTAGTTTGTTTTTTGAGCTAGTAAATTTTGTAGAGTGGATAAAGTATATCCATGGTCAGCTATGTTGGATCCTCTTAAAATACTGACTTGTATTAGTGGCATGTATCTTGAATCACTGTTGTCTTACATCCAGGAAACACTAGGAAGTATTTCTTATGAAATGTAACTAGCATTTTACTTGAATAAAAGTTTGAAACCTAACAAATCAACTCAAGGAAAGTGCTGTAAAAACACAATTATAATTCTATGCTTTTAACTAAATTACCAAGACTAAGGTGGGCATAAACTACTTTTTTAAAATTTGTTCTGATTATCTCTTAATATAGTAAAGTGCAAATCAATTTGTAAGAATACATTAAAACTCACTGTATTTTTTTTTTGCAGGAAGGTTTCTGGATGTGCCATATTTTAGAGCAGTTTTAATGTAACAAAGAGAATTTCTGTTTTACAACCAATGCAAAATTAATGGATTAGTCAAAATGAAAAATAATATTGTGGTCAGATTATTTGAAGACATTAATGCATTTTTGAAGTATATTAGTGAGCATACTGAATGTATGCATTCATTTGTCCTTGATTGCTAGTTCATGGTGACAATTTTTTATGAAAGTAGTTTTTGTATAGTAAGTTATTATTTTGTATAAACTAATGGTGCAATAAATTTTTTCAGTACCATAACAAACTTGGTTTAGCTATTAAAAAATTCATTCAACACACAAAATGATTTTTCATTCTCTCTGGTGTCTTTTGTTTAATAGATATGGAGGGGTTTATTTTCTTAGTAATATTTCCCTAACTTCTCAGGAGAAATCACTATTAAGTTCTTTGAACATAACTGTAGTCATTCTTAATTATTTTTAGGAATAAATTCATAATCAAAACATTCATTTTAAAATTTGTTTCTGAGCCTGGACTTATGTCTGTATCTTTACAAAATTAACCTTGGTCTCTCTTTAAGAAGTTGATTGCCCCAGCTTCCCACTATGCTGAAGAGAGAGAAAGAAAAAGCTCCAAGAGGTAATTTACATCAGAACTGGGCCAAATCACCCCTTGAGATCAGTATCTTTGTGAAACTTACATAGCTCTTGACTTGTAATGTGTTTACCACTGACAATTTTGTGAAACCTTTGCTGCTGGACCACAGAAATTTTGATGGTGCCTAGGAAGTAAATTACCTTCTTGTTTCCAGATGGAAAATTACATTTAAAGACAATTAAATATGTTATATAGGTAGTCCTTTATATAATCTAATCTTAGAGAGTCTCTTGAGCAAATAAAGCAAATGAACAGGTTTAAAGACCCAAATTTTGTGGTGATTCACAATTCATACCTGAGGAATGTTTGGAAAACCCTTCTTCTTATAATCCTCTAAAGTCAAAGACTGCCAAACTTGCCTGCTTTGGCAACATTCCTGATGAAATTTTAATTGCTAAATACTAAGTTGGAGTTATGTTCTGCAGCCCACGGAGTATATTTTAGAACTTCAGGAAGAACTGAAATATCCTTGAAAAGAAAGATTTTCTAAGTCACATATTTATAGAGGGAGTGAGTATATAATAGGTTTGGTTCTTTCCTACACAGAATTCCCACAAATTTGATTAGTTCCATGTGTAACCTATTTTATACTCTCATTAGGTTTGTGATATCTCCTTGGGTTAGATGTATTTGTATCTCTGGGTCTTCTGTGATGCTGTTATCACATAACTGTTTGGGGTTTTTTTGTTTTGTTGTTTTTTGTTGTTGTTGTTTTTTTCTTCGTTATCTTGGTTCTCTTGTATTATGGGAAGTAGTATTTCTAGGTTTGTTCCTTCCAATAGCTGTTGCTGTTATTGTTTGGTTTTAATTTATTAAGATCACGTGACCACACCAGAAGAGCCTGTGGGATACTTCGGAGGTACAGAATGTTTTAAGGTATTAAACAGTTTCAGCTTTTTTATTTTCAGCTACTTTCTGGATCTGCTTTTTGCATAGCAAGTCCAGCATGTGTATGCAAGTGTCTCTCATGTTATTATGTAAAGACTGATCAAAAAATTACTTGCTTTCCATTCTGTGATGAAAGTTTTTAGAATTAACTTTCAGGAACTGGTTTCTGATAACCTTAATCATAGCATATTCTTAATTTTTCCAAATTGCATTGACTTCTCCAAGGCAGACTAAAAATAACTGTCAAGAAAGAAGATATCAGAGTATATCTGCCAGTGTAGGCAATGTGTTTGTCCTCCCTTTCTACTTATGTTAAACTAAGAAGCTTACCAGGCAGGATAAATTGTTGACAGAACTCCAGGTTTCTAAAACCAGTCCTTCTCCAAAATTTCTATATGGCTGTCCTGGAAATCTCTAGATGAGAATATGCTGGATAGTTTATACACACTCTATGTATAAAATTAATTAGTTGTTGTAACAGCACTATTTCCTCTGGTTGGGTTTGTGGGTTTTTGTTTATTTTTTGTTTGTTGGTTTGGTTTTGTTTTTTTTTTAATTTGTGGAAACAAACATATATATTTATTTCTTCACTTGAAATTTTACATTTTTCAAGTGCTACTAATTTTCTATTTAGTTTTTTCAAGATAATGTGATTACACTTTTAGGATCAAAAAAACCACTGGTGACATTGGTACTAATTCTCAATCTTTTTGCAGTTATTGTCCTGAGTGCTGATTTATAAAGGGAAGTTTAACAATCTTTATAGAATTTTTTTTCACCAGGCTAAGAATTTTTAATGTGAAAAATGTTTGTATTCATAAATGGAATAATTGAGATTTGGATTGCTTTGATCTTTGTGCTTCTACATCATTTGTCTCTGACTATTTAAGTCTGCTTACAGTCCTCAGCCTCTTTGTAGAAAAGCAGACAGGGACAGAGCATTCAGTCAGAGTAAAGAGAGCTGAGAGGTTAAAAACCCCAATTACTTTTACTTCTTCTGCCACACATTTTAACTGTTAATATTTTCATTGTCAATTATTAAAATTAATTTGGAATTATTATATTGATACATTTCATAACTCTACTCAATAGAATTTATATCAAACATGAAAGATGAAAGAATATTTTCAGACATTAGTACTCATAGCAAATAGATTTGGTGTATGTGTACCTGCATTCTTATTAGGCTTATTACTATCGTGTTTTTGGTTATCATCATTTTGTTTTACATGCCCCATGCATATTTACATTGATCTTATCACACGCATGCACACTAAATAGAGTCAGAATATGAAGAACAAAATGGCAGCAAAGTTGCATATCTGATCAGTGGCCTTAATCCACATATAGCAAAATCAAGCAGAAATTTCTACAGCTTGTTCTCTTGTGAAAAAATCTACCAAGCTACCTAGTCAGTAACACTTAGGTTACGGACAGGATTTCTTGTGGTGTTTCACCAAAGTTATACTACTACCTCTGAATTTGGGTGGCCGGAATTTTCTTTTTTCTTTTTTTTTCCCTGAAAAAACTGAGATTAATTTTCCTTAGAAAATTTCTAAGAGGTATTTTGAGGAAGAAATAGCCAAGTACTTTGTGTACAGATTCAAAGAGATTTGTAGTTACAGAAAACACACTTTGCATCCCATGTAAAGGTGGTCAATCTGAATATTTACACACTTGAGGATGTCTGACTGAGTAGATGGTTTTATGGAGAGATTGTACCTTTTAGACAGCAGTTCAGGTAATTAATTCTTAATTGCTTTGCCAAAAAGTGATAATATGAAAATTCTAACTGTGTTCCAGTCATCAGAGAGGATGTTTAATCTGTTACAATGAATACCTTAAAAATTAACATACAGCTATGGAGCTTTTCACCTTTATTTCACTTCTTCATTTCAAATATGTGTTGGTAATGACTGAAAGCTGTAGATCCATGATGGTTATTAGTGAAAAATGAGTTGAAGATCTCAGTCTAACAGAAGAAATAATTGATTTGGAAACTGAACAACCCCTTCATCTTTAGTGCCAGTCTTGTCAGAGAGAGGTCCATGCTTATTCACATCACAGCCTGGGATAATCTGTGCTTGCACTGCTGAGTTTGTTCAGACCCTGAACCCACCATGCAGTACAGCCAGTCACAGGCAATGTACTTGCTTTTGGGAAAATAACTTAAATCTTACAGCCTAATGTTGGTTGCTGTTTCTTTAGGAGATACCATATTGCCTATATGAGTGAAATGCCTTCAGAAACGTGTCTAATCTCCTTAGGTCAGGGTGCCCTTGGAGCAGGCAGGCTGACCCTATGAAACACACTTGTGTATTTGCAGTAAGATCCTTTTCCCTTGTAGAAAATTATGGGGTTTTTTTTCAGCTTGTTAGCATTCTCCATTTAACAAGTACAGACTGATCAAACAATGTAGACTTAAACTGCTTACCAGCTCTAGAAGCTTCTTTCATCCACATGGCTAATATTTTGGGCATCCTTCCATTCAGATCATGGTGTGTGAGAAAGATAAAAACTCTCATTCTGCATAGCTTTCCCAGATGTTTATTTGCCAAAGGGAACAGCTGTCATTGTCACAGTTGCAAGCTCTGTGCTTGACAGTACCTTATGTTAGACCCTGGAATGGAATTTTGTGGGTTTTGTATTTTTCTTTCATGACAAAGTGGTGCTCTGACTTTAGGATGCAGAACATTACAACATCATTTGGCTGACAAATGCAATACCTGTGAGAAATTATGGTAAAATAACAATCCCCACTTGCATCATTTTAGATTTTGCTTTCGACTTTAATTTAAGATTTCTTACAAGTCTGCTCATGTGAATCATCCCTTTTTCGCATCTTAGGGACATGGGCAGGTTATAGGTTTTCCCAGTCCTCCAAAATAGACAGATGTAGTGCAATACATTATGAACTAAGATATGGATAAATGGGCTTCAAAGGCAGTGCAATTTGAGAAGAATTAATATCTGGGACTTTTCCTTCTTAAATAGTTCATACTGAAAGAAACAAAGGACTTTGAGCATGCTATTGATATTCACCTATGAAAAGCTATACCACAATATTTCTCTAGATATTACTCAGTATGAATTATGATATAAAAATAGATATCTGACTTGATGTCACATAAAATATTTCTGTCTATTAGTTCCTAGCAAGGTTTATTTAAACTGAAGTGGTAAACTTTGATTAACAACATGCATAATGGAAATTGAGGAAAAAAATGACAGAATGTAGGTATCTAACTCTTCCTGTAAAATTCAGTATAGCAACCAAAAAAAAGTCAATGTATACCTTATAAATCCATATTCTTTGTGAATCCACAAATTGATAAGCTTCTTTGTTCGTTTGTTTTGTAAATGTGATATACCTGGTAGAACCAGAGATGGGAGAACAAACGATATGTGACAGATGTCAGTCACACTACTTACCATATGACTGGAATGATAATGTATATTACAGTGCATGATATTAGGTACAGAATGTACAGAACAAAAGAGCAGAAGGGAAGAATAAACAGGTGAAAGAGGAAATGTATTAATATTTCCCCAAGATCAAGCTATTTTTTCCTGTGAATGCAAGATTGTTGAGCTAACATTTTTTATTTTTGTCCCTTGATGCTTACAAATTTTGAAAAGCCTGAAAGAAAAACTGAAAATGTTAGAAATCTCACTAGATAGGTTAAGTTGTGCTTTAGCTAGAGTTTTGTTTCTGATTTTTCATCAATTATAATTTTTTTTGGAAAGGGAACAGAGATTTTGTTGGTGTGTATTCTAGACAGAAAGAAACTGATTATACTTTCAGAGAAGTATATATACCTAAAAGAATCAAAGATGAAATTATCTGCTTTATGTGATGGAGACACATTGGGATATATGGTGTTGGTATCCCAAAATCAGAATGCACATAGATCATGTGATTTGTTTTGTATGTAAGTGTTTTTTCCAATTATGTTCATAGTCTGTGATATGTCTATAAAAAGTGCCTTATAAAAAGATGCACATTAACATGATACAATACAGCTCCTGGGCTCTGGCTCATACCTCCAGACAGAGACTCCAGCTAAGGTGCTTTGTGTACTCTTCCTAGGTATAATCGACAGTAGGAAGAAAAAGGGACATTCTGTTGTTCTAAGAGATGACTTAATGGAGAGTTTCTCTCTGTTGATCAGAGGTGAAGCCCAGGCACCTAGGTTAAGTACCTCATATGTTTGGGCTGGCCTGGATCCTGGGAATTCGTATGATAAGGAGAGGAAAATAAGTCCTAGCAGAGGCCAGTGGACTTGTTCTGAAGCAGGGCTGGGTGAAGAGGTATGTGAGAGATTAACAGTAGCCATTTCCAGAGAGGCAGATAAAAAGGAAATTATAGCCTCTGTTATATGAAGGAGAGATGGATAATTGCTGCATGAATTTAATTCATAGAATTGTAACTGTATTGGGCCATCTCTTCACATCTCACTGCTCCTTATATGTGTACGGGACAAAAAGCCAATAATATTTCTCTAGTTTGATCCCTGATATGATATAGATCAAAGCGCCTTACCTTGATTCCTGCATTGTACCTATAATTTTGGGTTGAACCACAACATATCTTGGTTATAGATAGAATACCTGCTTAATGGACCATCAGAAAGTAATGAAAAATTACAGTCTATGGCCTGCAATCATCTGGGCAAGAGAAACACTTTTCTAGTGCCAAGAATGCTCTGATTTAAAGTTCTGGAACACCTTCAGTGTAAGTTGAATATATCCAGGTGATTTAGTGGAAATATTATCATCACACTCTTAATAAATTCTCTCTTAAAATTGCATTTCAGTAACAGAAAATTCTGAAATCAGACTAAATAACCTTGTATCACTAGATGTGCAGTATGTATATTACTCTATTTTTCACATGAATATGGGCTAAAATACATTTTTTATTAAGTCAGTCTAGAACACAGTGTCAAGAGTAAATCAGCACATTATTTTGTTGTAACTTTATTGTCAACTGTACATGGTGTTTTTACAATAGCTGAATCATGCCAAACGTTCAGATCAGTGCTTCAGAGGATCTGTATCCTAAAGGCAAAACAGGCTCAATATAGCATCACAAATCAACCACGGACAATAATACAGTTCAGTATATAATGCAATTCCAAAATGCCTTATAAATATAAGAAGCAAAATGTGAAATAAGGAAGAAGGTTTGTCTTTAATCTACTCCTCCATAACCTGTAAATATAATCTCAGGGGTTTCTTCACAAACCAGTTACTGGTGGTGTTCTGTGCTTTTCTTATTGGTTATGCAAAGGTGTTCATCTGGCTGCCCTGTACTGAGAGGCCTTTCTTTATCTTCAGAGAACCAAAATAATGAGATCATAAAAAAAATGGAATCTATGCTCCTTTGTTCCTGTTTGAGAGTGTCTCCCTTCTAAGCAAAGGAAGGCACCATTGCTATCCTCAGATTTTTCCCTTGTGTATGAATATACACATACATAAAACAGGGAAAAGACATTTGTCTATACCTATACATAGGTATAGAGGTGAATGTTATTAATTCACAGCTCAATTTTATGACTTCCTTCTCTTCCTTTCCTCTCCACCTGTTATTTCCAGTTTTTCAGAATATGAGGAGTCAGTTGATATGAAGACACAGTGAAGCTGGATCATCTTTTTTTACAGCATACAGGCATTCTGTAGAACAATATACACTATATTCTTCTGACTCCTTGTCTTTCCTACAGTTCTTTTACTCAGAACTACATATAAGTGCTATAATGTATCAATTAAATAATTGTTTGACATTGCTGAGTGGATTTAGAAACAGAGTTTACATATAGACTGTGGAATCCGATATGTGGTAAGACTGATCTCATGGTTAAACAAGGAGAAAAACCTCCACATTTTTTCCAGTTGTTTAGTTTGGAAACCACCTAGTGTACAAATGTAATCTCTCCAACATAACATGATCTGTTAAATCAAAGGCCTTTCCAGTCTTTAAAATACTGAGGCAAATCAGATGTTTACTATCTGCTGCCATTGTGCATTCAGAAAATTGAAAAATAACTGAGGGTAGATTTAAAAAAATAAGTTGTCTTTTATTTATAAAGCATGCATCTCAGTAAATGTCATTCATAGCTTCTGGAAAAGCTTTCCAGAAGCATGTTTATCATGTGTTGGATAAGGAATTAATTTTCATCTGCAGTCTATTTAGGACTTCAGTTTAATTTATGGAGGTATTGTACTCTGGAGAAAGTGAAAGTAGAAGCAAAAAACTGGAAAAAGTTAGGAAAAAGAAATTAATTTGAACATATCAATTTAAAAGTAAAACAAAAAATCCAACAGCTCTATAATGATTATAAGGGCTTTTGAAATCTGGAGTTATACCCTTCAGTTCATTTTTTTTTGCAATGAAGAACATAAAGATCTTGAGGAAAAAAAAATATTCTACATAATTAAAGGAAAAAGTATTTAAAACCTGCTAAGGGAATCCTGTTTTTTAAGCTTCCGATAGACAATGCTCATCAATAGCCATCATCCTGGAGAAAGCATTTGTGATAATGGAAGGAACCAGGAGAAGCAGTTGGGGTATTACAAATCTCCTCATGGAGATTCCTCTGCCTATGACCAACATGCATATTCAAATTGCTGCCTAAATATTTAACACAATCTATAAAAACAGTTTCCACCATAGCAACATCTAAGCAACTGGTTTGCTGCATGGTAACTGCTCTGAACTGTCACAGTAGCTTCCACCGGGACCAATCCTTAATATGTCCTGATGTTTATTATCTTTTCCCAGTTAAGTCTGAAGAGCGAGACAGAGACACTGGATGTATATCACTTTTACTCACCTACTCTTCCCCTGATTCACATACTGATGTCTTCTCTGCTATATGCAAATCCCTGAACCAGAAAGAAATATTTATGTGGTTTGGAAGAAGGACTGGTGCTGTTTCAGCTGTTTGTTTGTTTGTGTTTTTTAAATTAAATTAATCACCAAGAATGGTTAATACTGTTGAAAATTTAGTAGCTTGTTTTTCCACATGTAACTCTCTAAATATGTCATTTGGTTTACTGTAAAGAGACAGCCTACTTAGAACAAATGATATATTAAAATTAAGTAATATGTCTGATTTATATGAATCTATATCATCAACATTCATAAGTAATGATGTTACTCCTCTTAGTTTCTACACTAGAAAGGCCATCAGATCACCACAATGCAAATAGAGGAAAAATATGTAGTGAATTAATCTTCCCCTAGAGTCCTTCTATTTTTAGTTGAAGTTAAACACTTCAAAATTAAAACAAGAAACTTTGTAGGAAAACCAGTCCTTTTCGTATAATGACACTGTGTATCTAGATGGATGAATTGATAGATTTTTCATTCATCATTAACGTATCTCAAAATATAGTATACTATAGAAGAAGCTCGTCAAAATGTCGTGAAATTGTGACCATACCATCAGAGGTATTTCAAATAAGGTCACAAAAATCTCTTGTTGTTTCTCTTCACTCAATACCAAGTAGTAACACTTGTCTAAATATGTTGACTTCCACGTCCTTCAATTTTATTGCAACTTCAAAAGACGTTACAGTGACCATAATTTTAAAATTGCCTACCCCTTGAATATTAGAGCAGAAAAAAATTGGATTCATAGAGCAAGACAACTGACCCATTACAGTCTGCTCATACTAATGGTCCTGCTGTTACCACTTCTACTCTTCTAAAAAATGCTGCATCAAGACCTACTTGTGTCGATGCCAACACAAACGTCTGAGAGGGAGGTCAAAGACTACATTTGGAGCACTTGTTTATATTTCTAAAAAACATTTTTTCAATTATCTCTCCTGGGCTTCAGGAACTCTTGATAGTTATAAAAAAAAATTCAGCATGTGGAATAATAAATATTGCAAGTAGTCCCCCCTCCACTATGCCTACTGCACACAAAGCAGGCATTGGTACTCAGTAGAGCCAACATCTGATACAGAAAGTTATTAACCATCATGACAAGGGAACAGCAAATGCTGATCCTGAAAAAAAGGTGTTTAATCAACTGCATGCAACGGTATTTTTTCTCAGATTATATGAAGTAGCTGCTTTAAACAATGTGGCAATATTAATTAATGATAAAGCTGTTAACTTCTATAGAAATAGATGTTATATTCACCAAAGAACAGGAATGCAATAAATGATAACTTTAAGTAGGAATGAATCACTAGGTCTAATGTTAACTTATTTTTCCATAATTTGAAATAATTTTAAAAATAGTCTTATAGTCTGCAGAGTTTTGTGAAAATGATTAATTAAATGTTATTGACTGTAAGTCACAAGGGTCAAAAGTTAGCCCTTTGATGATGATAGGAATCTTCAGAAGGTACTTTTTCCTACAAAACCATCCACTATTCTGTTGAGTCTCAGTTGTCCCAGTACAGCATTTAAGTCACTCACAAGGCAAAATAAAATGAGATTTGCAGTTTATTTATTTCTGTTATAGAGTGATCAGTTTCATATGTGTTTTTGATATTTAGGGCTATGATCTATTAAAATGACCTGTTTTCTTTAAAGACAGAACTGTGCTAGGTATTTCCAGATGTGATTAGGTACTGAAAACTTCTTTTGGTTAACACCTTCCAGAACATAAGCAAATGTCTTCTTTGGTTCTTTGGTACTTTTTTTACTTTTTTTAAGTATTTCACATAAACGCTTCCACATCTATCTTTAATTTCAGCAACTTAATTAAAACATTGTATGATTTCCTCAAGTAAATTTCTGTTTAGAATAGTTAAATGCAAATGAATTTGCATGGTTTATTCTCAGATCCTTTCAGCACATAAGAGTATTAAACCCATAAATTGTTCAGAATATTCTCCTCTTATTCACAATTTGTGATGTTGCTTGTATTATGGCTACTACTATAACAATTCCATAACCATAAAGTTATCTAATTTCTTATTACCTAAAAGCTGAACTGATTGCAGTTAGTTTGTAAAATGAGGGAAAGAAAGATAATCTAGCTTTCATGTAAAAAAATCCATCCCTTTCGTCTCTCAATAGGCAAAATAGACCACCTCTACTGTGTTGTTTGGTTTTGTGTTTGTTTTATTTTGTTTGTTGTGGGATTTCTTATTGTTTGTTTGTTTACTTTTTCATTTTCACTTGAAAGGTCTCAAAGAATGGTCTTACAACTTGATAGAACTGTACCAGACCTTTTCTTACAAAAAGAGCATTACTATTACTAGCTGGTGAATGTATCTGTGATAACTAAGTTAGAAATTACTAATACTATTGAGCTGTAAACTATGTGTTATTTCATTGCCAGTTACAAACCCAAACACCATATTTTAGATGTAAAAAAAAAATATTACACATTTGCTTTATTTATTTGATAATTTTTCCACATTATCCTCAACTACAATATAATATTCTCAGTGGGGAAGCATTTCAGATCTGTTATAAATATTGTTTTGAATGAAACCCCACTAAGATAATGCCTGTCAATTACAATATATTTTAGTGAAATCTAAAGTAGCTCACTACAAAATTGAACAGTCATAATGGTTAATAATAGATTTGCACAAACTTGTTCTCAGTCTTGCTTCTTCAATTAAGCTAAAATATTCAACTGCTGAAACATTGTGATGGAGGCATGAATCTTTGTTGTCAGCAAAACATTAAACAACTTTCACTATTTAGAGCAAAGGGCTTCTATCTTCTTAGAAGTCAATTTTGGAGGATTTGAAGGTATTTTCAGTTCTACTGCATATATGTTTGCATGGACGATGATCATGAAGAAATAAGATGTTATTCTAAATATGGAGAATCTACACATTCCATAGGAATTCCACAAGAATTTTCATTTTATGCTTGTGGCTGCATATTGTCTATGGCACCTAGATGTTGGATATGATATATATTGACAATATTTAAAGACCTAAAATATAAGTAATTTTCTCACCTACCAGATGGAAAAATTCTGTACTGTGAAGCCATTTTCCTTCTGTTTCTACTAATGCAATGCATCTCTTGACCACTAAAAGATAACTTAGTAGAAAACCCAGAAAATCTAGAAATGTTTGACATATATATTTTTTTTTTCCAGTATTGGACATTGACATGCACAATGCATTGTCTGGGTGACTACTAAAAAGGATTACCTTCTCCTTCTAAGAAAACACATTTCTTATCCAACTTTTGTAGGCAAAATAGACTACATGCTTTCCTGTTCAGTCTACTTATATTTACAAATTCTGTAGGTATTAAAAAGAAAACATCTGCATAACAGGGGAAATGTTTTTGTAAGTCCTGAGGACATTGAATACTTAATTATGCTGACTGTGATTCTGGATTGAATTAATTAAATACACTTAAATATTCATCTTTAGCCAATGTACAATATTTTTCCTCTTCTCTAAAAAAAAAAGTTACTGAATTTCTGGTTTCATAGTTGATTAAGATGTTTATATTCCCTAACTGGAAATTCAGTGTGAAAGGTGGATAAAACAGAAACCACATTCTCTCACCCCCTTTTGTAAGTTCAGCATAGGTCTTCCAGGTGTTCACTTTCTGTTATAGAGTTCTGCAAAGAGTACACTGCTTCTTGTTCACTCGTAAAGAAGGAACCATTATTCTTTGAATTCAGAGGTATTCCCCCTTCTCTGAAGAAGGAACTGGTGGCAGCAAGAAACAGTTATTTTATCACATGTTGAGAATGAAATCTCTGCTCCCAGGCAGGTTATGAAAGAACCGTGTACTCCTACTTTCCTCTTCACTTTTGTGCAGCTATTTGCATGCTGAATCAAAACTCACAAACTTATGTTTATGCAGAGCAAATATCAGGAACAACAGCTTAGTTAGCTTGTGACTGATAACATAAGTACATACTTTTATATAAACTATTCATTAAATTTTTTGAGAGCTGAGCATATCTGTTAAAATCTAATAATTTGCAAAGAGTGGAGTCATTAAAGTAAATTTCCTGCTGTAAATCATTTGTCTAAATTCAGAAAAGAGGAAGAAACAGATTAAATGGTAACTAGAATAACTTTTTACAAGTATGAGGTAAGAATACACCTGGAAAAGGAAATGCATTTCTTGTTTTGGCCCACCATGTAAGAATACACATGGAATTACTAAATATAGATTTGTAAGGGTATCATAGGCATGATCAGTTCACGCTATTTGGAAGCAAGACAGCAAGTTTATGCAGTATGGTAATTTTTACTCCACTCTCATGAGACCCCACCTGAAGTACTGCATCCAGTTTTGGGGTTCCCAGTACAAGAAATACATGGACTTGGTAGAGCAGGCCCAGAGGAAGGCCACAAAAATGATTAAAGGACTGGAACACCTCTCCTTGCGAAGAAAGGCTGAAGGAGTTGGGGTTGTTTAGCCTGGAGAAGAGCAGGCTCTGGGAAGATCTTATAGTGGCCTTTCAATATACACACAGGTCTTACAATGGAGAGACACTTTTTTTACCAAGGCCTGTAGTGACAGGACAAGGGACAATGGCTTTAAACTGAATTAAGGTAGATTTAGATTTGATGTAAGGAAGAATTTTTTTTTTTATGATAGGTGGGATGAGATACTGGAAGTTGTTACCCAGAGAAATTGTGAATACTCAGTCACTCGAAATGTTCATGGTTATGTTGGACAGGGGTTTATGCACCCTGATAGAGTGAAAAATCATGGCAGGAGGGTTTTCTTACAGCTAGGTCAAATGTAATTGCTGGTATTTTTCATGGCAAAAAAAAAGTGGGTAATTTGAATCTAAATTTTGTGGCTGGTCTGGTATACCTTGGGAGAACGATCAGTGGCAGACATAGGCTTCCATCAGAGTTTCAGAAAGATGAGGATTGCATTTTCCATTGTAGTTCCTGCGTGCTTGCTGAGGTATAGCAGAATCACAGTACTAAGCACAGATCAGATCACTGACTGAGGATGCAAGGCAAAAAACTGTCTTTAATAGGCAGCTTTTCAGAAAGGGACAATTTATCCCTTTAGAAAGACTACAGAGCATCTTCTGTGAGGCTGTTTTTTTACGGATTTATTTATATGCAAACAAAAGCAGGGAAAGACTGAAACTCTAAGAAATAAAGTCAAAGTCTGTGTCATATGATAGCTTTACCTATAGAACAGCCAGTTACAATAGCAGGAAAATTGCATGGATATGCAATTTTCAATTGCAACCAAGGTGTCCCTGAAGGAAGGAAATAACAAGATGACTGTAGAAGGAAAGAGGGGAGTGCTCAGTTTCAGTTAAAACGATGAAGGAAAAAACACAAACCTCAGGATCATCTAATCAGAACATCTGGAAATAATATGTGGTATCAAAAGGATAGAAAAGGAAAATGCCTTTTCCTCTGCTTGGAGGCACGGTGTTTTGAGCACCTCATTTGCTGATAGGGTAAAATCATTATGAACATTGAATGTTTCAGAGACCAAGCAGTACTTAGCTAACTTGGTGTCATTCCTGCTTTGCAACTTACTGTACTTTTTAGCCTCTGCTACACATTCTTGTAGCAACCATACTTACCTGGGACAAGGCAGAGGACCAAGTTGTGTCTCTTCTTTCTTCCTGTCCTGTCCCTGGTAAGTCTATCAGTTTTTCTTCTGTGTTAATAGTTGAGTTGTAGTTAGAATGAAACAACAGATAAGCAACATCTTTTGTTTCTTTCAACTCTTCTCTAAAAATACCTTTCAGAGTTTAGTCTTGATGAGTGATTCAAGCTGGATCTCTGTGACCTGGTGATGGGTGCTAGGTACTGGGTACACTGCTTACAGCAGAAAACTTAAGATTTCCAACAGTTTTTAAATTGTTTTATTTATATCACCAAAGAAATGTTGAAAACTCTGTACCTGGTAGAGCTGCAGATAGTAGCAACAAATGGCTATTACCATTATAAAAAATTCTCTATGGATGGCTTTGCTTTTTGCAAGAAATGGATGTTCAGTTGTTAAAAGAATTTTTTTCAACATTAGATGGATTAATGTCTCAGTCATTGATACTGTAATATCCTGCTGTGGATGTCTATCATTTTTAAGGTATAAAAGAATGTTAAGTCTGCTGCAGACATGCTTTTTTCTTTCTGACATGAGCACGAAAGATACATGACATTTATTATCAGTAGGCTAAAGCAAAAGATCTTTGAAAGCGTAGATGAAGTTGGATGATATTTCTAAATATCTCTTCGAATGACTTTCAGACCACGTTACAAGAAAGTTATTTTTGTCTCCATTATGACATAAATGTAAGGCAAGATTACTTCTGAGAAGGTTGCAATGATTTCTATCTGTAGAGATGAAGATGGCTCTGAGTTTCTTGCATTTTTCAGATGTATAATTATCATAAGATGCCCCTCATATTATATTTAAAGCTCTGAATACATTTTTGGGGAAAGTTAGGAGAGAAGAATGACTTTGTTTATGTTGAGCATTCCTTATCAAAATGGTTCGGTCTTATGCAACTGGATGAATAAAAGAAAGGTTTCAAAGCCTCTTTAAAGTTTGCATAGCGCTGCTCCCTGTCACCTCAGATGGGGCTGGGTGTTCCAGGTTTCTCTGAGAAATATTTTTCAGGACTGAGTCCTTCTATAAATCTGTCTACCTTCATTCAAACTGAAGAATTTGCCTGCTTAGACAAATGCTAACCAGAGTTAGTTCTGTTTTCCACATACTTACTCAAATCTTCCACACATAGATATATAGGAGCCATGTCCTGAAAAACAGACCTCTCAAATCACTGACTTTTTCTGTAATACTGGGCTTTAAACTATCTGTTGCTTATCTGGAGTCTCTTAGGTAGTTCTCAGACAAAGTAACATGCACATATTCTCAAGCTGTCTTTGGATGAGGGAGCAGTGGAGACATGGTAGTACTGTGATAAGAAAATGTCTAAATCAGCTATGGGCAGAGCATATTGATAAGAAACACACCACTGCTTCTGTGAACTTAGATATTTCTACGTCACTGAATAGTGTAATATAGACACATAACCTGTCATGTCTACATGATATAGCAAGTTGTTCAGACCAAACTTGGGCATCATTAACATGTTTCTGCATTGAATCACAGAGTACTTTCATCCTACCCATTTAGCAACATCTCCACCTCTCCACATAGAAGCCATGCCAAATGTTTTGCTAAATTGAATAGTATAAAACACATCTCCTGAACTTCTCTTACTGACCTTGATATTTCATACCCCTAAAACCACTATGAATCTCAGCTACGTTACCTGTCCAAACCTGTCTCCTGTCTGAATTCATGACTGCTATCTACAGTGTGCTTATTCAGGTGTTCCCTCATCAGCTGTCTCAGAATAGTTTTCAATCTTTGTTTGCAGTTCAGTGACATGTCTTTTTTTGAAAACAAACAAACAAAACCTTTTAAATTTTCCACTCACCAGAAACCAAGAGTGTCTTGAAAACTTTGTAAACTTTAAGATAACCTTCTTCTTTTTTTTTTTTTTTTTTTTTTTCCCCTTTTAATAAAAAAGATTTACTTTTTTTTTTTTTTTTTTTAATAAAATTTTCTGAAATTTAATTTAAAAAAAAAGTATTAAAAAAACTTACTTTTGTCTTTTTTTTTAAATGGGACAGACTTTCTCATATTTCATTTCTTGCTGAAATGGTCACTTTTGAGAGAGAGATCATTTCTGTATTGAGTTATAGCTCAAGCTTCTAATTTTTAAACAAAGATTAAAATGTGAGTTAAAGCAAGTAATTTCCCAGGCAGTACTGAATACCAATTGGAGTAGGGATAGATGTGTGAATAAATTTTTGCATAGGTACTATAAGTTTTTGTTAACACAAGCTGCCATGGTTTATAATAAATCCTGGGGGAAACCTATAAAAATGATGAGGTAATTTTTTTCCCTAGTTTTATTCTTCAATTCATGTATGCATTTCTTACATATGTTTGTGAAAATTTTGATGAGGTGATTTTTTTTTTGATTTTTTTTTTAAGTTATTAATCAGTGTGCTTTGGGTCAGTATGTTACAAGTGCAACTCTGATATGGTCCAGAAGCAAAAGTGAAATATTTTGGTTTTAAAGGTTTAATTTCATTTATAGATATTTTTATTACACCCTTTGTGCTAGTCTACTTTATAATTTCCTTTCATTCAATGTTAGAAACACAAGTCTGAATGTGATGAAAGGAAAAACAATGCCTCATCGATATTCGAGAAGGTTCTTTTCAACTCTTTTCATGTGAGTGGATGATAAAAATAGGTGGATTATATAAGGACCAGTAGGGACCTGATGAAGGGACTCTGAGACTGAAATTTTGCCTGCTTTTTCAACCATATCAGCTTGTTTAATAAAAGATATTACATCTTCCTACCAACCCTACCTCCCTAGAGTTAGAACTATATAAAAGTTTCTATTTTAAAATTCTCTTGGCACTTATCTACTGGGTGTTCCTGTGGACTTGCTTTCACTGAAAGTCATGTCAATTACCACACTCAGAGTACCCCAGGCAGTCTTGTTTGGCTGGAATTAAAATGTTCGCTCTGCATTGGGAAGCTCTAGGCATATTCAAGCAAGTATGTGAGTACACATATGTGCTCTTCCAGTGCTCATGCAGACCTGGAAGCTCATTGCAGCTGTGTGCTTCTTGGTCTCCTGCAAGAATATTTTTTTTTGTTTTGTCAAAACCAAAAGAAGATTCCTTCCCTTGCCCTTCTGCACCTTCTAAACTGCTATGCTTTTCTGCCTCTTTTGGCTGCATGAGTTGTTGTGTTAATAGCTCCTTGCAAAATCTCATTTTTATTTTATCTGAAGTCTAATCTCAGTAGGAAGTTCAAGATTTACCTGTGAATACTAATGTCTGAGAATAATGACATTGATGTATCTGTCATTTTAGACACAGTTGACATCTGCTATGGATAGAATATGTTTTATAAGGCCTTTTTTCTTACTTGATTGTTAGCAGGTAAAGGCTACCACAAGACAGCACCTAAAAGAGATCAATATTGGAATTCATGGACTCATGTTCATGAAATAGAATGCATGTATTTGAAGATGAAAGAAGAATGTCATATGAGAGGACAGAGAAAAGAAAAATCAAGATGAAAAATGTCAGTGCTAAATCTAACATCATTTGCAAATTGAATCCTGAAGACAGGCAGTTTTATTGGCTCCTATGAAATCTGGCAGACCAGTATGATTATCAGAGCATGTAGACATTGCTGTTAACATTGATGAAGAACTTTCTGTCATGTCTGACTAAACCAGGTTCTTTTCGAATAGTTTGCAGGAACAACAGGTAACCTATACTTTCTTGGGCTAACCATAACAACAGAGGTCTTTCTGACCTCCAGTCTATGTCATAAAATTAATTTTTTCCTAACTCAGTGACCCTAGTGAAGATCTCAAAAGTTAGTATCATTTGATCTTTCTGTTCTTGATAATTTTATTTCATAACTTCTATTAAGAATTCCAGTTAACAAATGTATTTAGCTATTATATTAGACCACATGAACTGTAATGCATGCATAGATTAACAGTACACACAGTGCTTTGTAGAGAATGTGGCTTCAGAGCAGTGTCACACAGGCTGTTTACAGATCAGAGGGTCTGGGAGCCCCAACAGTGCTCAGGAGTTGTTCCTTCAACTCCACAGAACTGAGTTCTGTAATCTTAACAATCCTAACTGAGCAGGAGCTCAGAAGCAGGCTGTACCTATGTGCCAGAAAATGAGCCGTTGCGGAAGAAGACTGGGCTGGTTGAGCAAGGAGATTTTGCAGGAACTCATTAAAAAAAAAAAAAAAAAAAAAAAAGAGTATATCAACTTTGGAAAAAGCGTCAAGTGAATCAGAAAGCATTTAAGGATGTTGTAGAGTCATGTAGGAAGAGAATTAGAGGCACAAAACTCAGTTAGAACTTAATCTGGCCATTTCTGTTAAGGATAATAAAAAATGCTTTTATAAATACATTAATAACAAAAGGAGAGTTAGGGAAAACCTTCACTCCTTGTTGGATTATGGGGGAACATAGTAATGGAAGGAAAAGAAAAGTGTGAGATGCTTAAAGATGCTTCTTTGCCTTGTTTTTTAACAAGACTAGATATCCTCAGGACAACTGGGCTCCTGAGTTGGTAGGCGGGGATGGGGAGCAGCATACACCTCCTGTATTCCAGGAGGAAGTAGTTAGTGACCTGCTGTGGCACTTAGACCACAACAAGTCCATGGGTTCGGATGGGATTCATCCTAGGGTGCTGAGGGAGCTGCTGGAAGAACTGGCTAAGCCACTTTCCATCATTTATCACGGGCCCTGACTAACCGGGGAGGTCCCAGTTAACTGGAGGTTGACCAATGTGACTACCATCCATAGGAAGGGCCATAAAGAGGATTTGGGGAACTATAGGCCTGTCAGCCTGACTTTGGTGCCTTGCAAGGTCATGGAGCAGATCATCCTGCGTGCCATCATCAAGCAACATACAGAAGACAAGCAGGCGATCAGGCCTAGCCAACATTGGTTTAGGAAAGGAAGGTTCCGCCTGACCAATCTCATATCCTTCTATGACTGGGTGACCTGCCTACTGGATGAGGGGAAGGCTATGGATGTGGTTTACCTCGACTTCAGCAAAGCCTTTGACACAGTCTCCCACATCATCCTCCTGGAAAAGCTGGCAGTCCATGGCTTGGACAGGTGCACCCTTCTCTGGATTAAAAACTGGTTGGATGACCAGGCCCAAAGAGTGGTGGTGAAGAGTGCTACATCCAGTTGGTGTCCAGTGATCAGTGGTGTACCCCAGGGATCAGTACTGAACCCAGTCTTGTTCAATATCTTTATTGATGATCTGGATGTGGGGATTGAGTCTACCCTCAGTAATTTTGCTGATGACAGCAAACTGGAAGGGACTGTTGATCTGCCAGAGGGCAGGAAGACGCTGCAGAGGGACCTGGACAGGCTGGGTTGATGGGCCGAGGCCAACCGTATGAAGTTCAACAGGACCAAGTGCAGGGCCCTGCACTTTGGCCACAATAACCCCATGCAGTGCTATAGGCTGGGGGAGGAGTCGCTGGAGAGTGGCCCGGTGCAGAGAGACCTGGGAGTGCTGGTTGACAATTGGTTGAACATGAGCCAGCAGCGTGCTCAGGTGGCCCAGAAGGCCAACAGCATCCTGGCTTGTATCAGGAATAGTGTGGTCAGCAGGACTAGGCATGTGATTCTCCCCCTGTACTCAGCACTGGTGAGGCCTCACCTCAAGTACCGTGTGCAGTTCTGGGCCCCTCACTTCAAGAAGCATATTGAGATGCTGGAGCGGGTCCAGAGGAGAGCAATGAGGCTGGTGAAGGGACTAGAAGGAAAGTCTTGTGAGGAGAGGCTGAGGGAGCTGGGGTTGTTTAGCCTGGAGAAGAGGAGGCTCGGTGGGGACCTTGTCACTCTCTACAACTTCCTGAAGGGAGGTTGTAGTCAAGTGTGGATTGGGCTCTTCTCCCAGGCAACTAGTCACAGGACGAGAGGGCATGACCTGAAGCTGTGCCAGGGGAGATTTAGATTGGGTATCAGGAAGCACTTCCTGACAGAGAGGGTGATCAGACATTGAAATGGACTGCCTAGGGAGGTGGTGAAGTCACTGTCCCTGGATGTGTTTAAAGAACGTCTGGATGTGACACTTAGTGCCATGGTCTAGCCAATGTGGCAGTATTGGGTCACAGGCTGGACTTGATGATCTCAGAGGTCTTTTCCAGCCTCAGTAATTCTGAGATTCAGTGATTCTGATTTACATTCGTGTATCTAAGACTTAAACCACAGAGGTGGGAGTTGGAACTTGTGAGAGCTTAAATGTTGCTCTAGCTGTTCAGTAAGGATACTGAACATTGAGAGCCTGGCTTCTGTTCTGCGAAGTACGCCAAGTTGAATTCATCGCAGTCTCACTTTAGCAGCAAAAGAAGCAGTTATAGATTGAAGAATATAAATATTCATTGGCCACTTCTATAGCTCAGTGAAGGATATTTCAGGGTGTTTCCATAACTGAATTTCAAATTTGCACATTTAATAAATAGAAACTTCTTTTTTTTAAAGTATTTTATGTGAACTAGAAATCCTGACTTTGGGTCATTTTTGCCCAGAATTTTTCCTTTTTGGTGTAAATTCCTCTTTGCTTAATTTTTGCAGAAGTGAACTTCTAACTGGGAGAAAAACAAAACAAAACAAAACAAAATGAAGGTAACTCTCTCACATTCACCCACTGTGAAAAACTGTCTTTACATTGCAGCTTATGTTAAAACTGTTGCAACTGATTTAAATACATGGATACACACTATGATTTTAAACTTTATAGTTGATTGAAGCTCATTTGAAATGGAAGTGGTTTGTGTTGGAAAGATTTCACACAAACCAGTAAAATAAAGCAACAGCTTTGAAGAAAATTGTCCATGCATTTGAATTGGGACTTTCTTTTTGAACAAAACATTTTACCTGAATGATTTCCTCAGCTCTAGAATATTATCTATGCATCCCCTAGTTGAGTGCTTTTGCTCTTCATTTTTATTTGCATTGTTGTGTTAAGATGTTTAAGTCACATTTTGCAATGTATTGTTGTCCTGAGTTCAGCTAGGATAGAGTTAATTTTCACCAGAAGCTGGGAGGAGCCTGTAGACAGGAAAGACTACTGAACCAGCCAATGGGATATTCTATATTGTACTGAGGTTATACCTGCTATATGTGAACTGGGGGAATCATGAGATAGGTGCAAGGTCTCTGGCGCAACGATATTCAGTGTAGGTCTGGGTGGTTGGTGAGCTCTATATTAGTCTATATATTGTTTCATTATTGTTACTATTATTACTGTTGTTTCTTCTTTTCTTGCAGTATTCTATTAAATTCTCCTTATCTCAATCTACAGAGTTTTGCCTTTTTTTCCCTGTTGACCTTCCCATCCCACAGAGCAGGGTGGTGGTAGTTGTAAGCAAGTGGCCACGTGATGCTCAGCTCCCATTTGGGTCTAAAACACAATAATTGTTCTAGCTTAACATAGAAATAAGCTCTGTTGTGATTGCTGCAGTACTCTGACCATGTGATCTGAAGTTGATTTGTAAAAAATGTTCTTTAAACTACTCTCATGAAAAAAGAATATATAGCATAAAACAAAAAATGTCATAGCAAATATGTGTTGAAGTATTCATCCCATGTAAAATTATAAACATATTTTCTTTACTGTTTATTTTCTGAATGGAAAACTGTACTGTTGACAGGGGAAAAAAGAAAAAGCAAAGTATGTTGGAATTAAAAAAACACAACAAAATAACTAATTTTACTTTATTTATGAAATAAAAATCCAACACTCTTCTCCGTTCCTCCCAGCTCCCAACATTTAGTGGTGACAACAGGTCCCTTTCTGGCCTTGATCCTGAAGACTTTTCTTCTTAAGCAGTTCTCAGGGTACTGGAAGTTCAAGGGATTATCTGGTTTCTAGATATTGCCATTCCTGACTTCCAAAATGGTTGTGTTACACTGACCAGGACCAGTTCAGCAATGATCACAGAGATATTCCAGTAATCAGTAACACAGCTCTTTTCCTGCATTTGCCTAGTTCAGTGTGAACAATATTATAATTAACTGTCAAGACCAGATATAGGCCTTTTTTAACTTTAGGCATCTAACCTGTATTAAGAATTAAGCACCAACAAGCACTGTTACCCAAATTTTCCTTGTAGTTAATGTAAATGTAGTGACAAGTTCTCTGAATGATAAATATTTTGCTGCAAAGACTATGGCAAGACTCTGGAGTGATTATTTAATTTATTTAAGTACTTTATCTAGGTACATAAATACAGCGGAAGAATCCACGAGCAAGCGAATAAAGACATGCTTTTTGAACATCATGTACTGGAAAATTAATTTTAAACCAAAATAACTCTTTCCAAAGGAAAAAAAAAAGATAAATGAAGTCTTTCCAGCAAGGCAATGTACTTGGGTAAAAAAGTAAAGTTTCGTAAATAACATGTATGAAAATAGATTTGTATATGAGAAATTGTTTACTGGATGTTGTTATTTAAGAATCTACAATATCTCATAGCAGAAAGAGAAGAGACAAAGCAATACTGTCTTCTGAACACTTAAATAAATATTATTTAACTAGATATTAATTTTTACACAGCATCCTATTTAAGCAAAATTAAAACCTGCTTAAATATGCTTATGACACATTGCAAAGTACATCTGTAATTGTTTAAGTATTTTGGAGGGTGGGATCTGCATCTCCCCTTCCATGAGGGAATCATTGAATGAATCTTCAAACTTTTTAGAACATTGAATATTTACTTGTCCTGTGCAAGGAATGGAGCTGTAGCAGCAAGGACTGAGGAAGCCCTGACCAAAATACTGTTTTAAACATATGTGTTTGTGCCCCTGAGCACTCAATGAACCAGATACCTGAAAAGTTCCCCCATCAGAATTTCCCTTATAGCTATTCTTTCTCTTGGAGCTGGAGGTCTTGGAAACAGCCCTATCTTACAAATTAACAACCTCTCTCTTCTTTGTGCACACATCATTACCTTGCCCTTAATTCTTTGTAGTGCAGTTTAGAAATTCTATAAAATATCATAAGAAATAAGATGAAAGAAATCATTAAATATATGTGATACACATATCTTAGAGGGCATGACCTGAGTGAATGTATAGAATAGACTCCTTGCTTACGGAAATTATTTACCTTTCTGGACTTTTATAGACTTTATAACTACCTAAGAGGAAATTTGAGGCTTTTGGTATGAGTTTAGAGGGATTTTGGAAGTGATTTTATTATTTGAGGTTCTATCTTGTGATTTAAGATGTGTATATCTGCATATTTGCTGTGGTAGTAGTGACAGAATTTTTTGTTTTAGATTGTTCTTGTGATAAACACTCTAGTTACCAAATATTAAGAAAACATATCCTAGGGAATGCAAATCCTCAGAGCAGTATAGGTAACAATGTGACCTGGAGTGTCGGCCTGAAGACTGTTGCTAAGAGCTTGGTAATAGGATCAGGAGATCTTCACCTCAAGGTCACCCTTTTCAGTCTAACCCCAGGCCAAAAATAGCTGAAAATTGTTTCCATCTGATATTGTTGTTCATTCCTTGATGGTCTCATTACAAAGCAGGACTGACTTCATTATATATTTTCCACAGTAGATGACATTAATGGACATCCTTGTTGTCAGCATCAGCCAAAATCTGACTGGCAAATTGAGGTGGTGGTCTGCAAAGTAAAGAAGCCTTTTATCCCAATGCATACTCTTCAAATAAAGCTTAAGCACACTAGGATACATGGGCCATTGTGAGATTACACTGAATAAACTGTCATACAGATTGAATTAGAAGGTAAAGGCAGTCAGGCTCCATGTCTTTAACTGCAGTATTTTTTAACTTGCAGTAGAATCCAATGGAAAAAAACACCACATAATTCCATGATTGAAAGTCACATGATTTTATTAGCAGATTATTTCTAACTGTTCTTACTACATGCTCAACAGAGTAATACAAAGGCTGTACTGAAGCTGTACTGTTCAGTGTTCACACTATTTTTGTACTGTAAAACATAGTAAAAAATAATTCTGAATAAAATCTACTGCACTATATTGAAAGCCATAATTTCAAGAGAATGCATTTTTTTCCCTAAATAATTTAAAGTAATATGGGAAAATCAATATCTAATCTTTCCAGTACTATTGTACACTGGGGGAAGAACTGGATATATAGTTCAGGCTGATAAAATGCTAGAATGAATATACACATTCTACAGTTTGCTACAGGGTCTTGAATGGTTGCATGCGAATTACAATGAATACACCTTTATGCTGGAAAGTCAGGGGGTTTAGGGTGGTTTTTTTTAGAAGGGTAGAATATTCTGGTAGTAACAAAGAGAAGATGCTATTCATCTAGGAATAGATAAACTATTGTGGAAAGTATATCAAGCTACATCAATGACTTCCTCAAGAAATTCAGAGTGCAATTAAGAGCCAGACTGTCATCTGGTTTAAATCAAATTAAAATCAAATCTTTTGGTTTCCCCTGAGTTATAATGGTGTGCACAAACTGAATATTGTCCAGGTGTAAAGCTGGATCTGTGTGAAGAACACAGCAAGGGAGATAATAATGGAGACCATGGACTACTATGTAAACATTAAAACAGGGTTAGTAGTGGGTGTGGGATCATTAAAAACACAGTAAACAATAAATACATATCTCTTGAATTGGTTTTCTGAATCTGTCAGGTCATATGGAGGCTAAACATGTGATTAGTTTTTATAAAGATCCCTTACCAATGTTTTCAGCCATATGTTCATTTGTAAAGTGAAAGTGTAAAGTTTCATCAAGGTGATTCCCAAGACCTGTGGTTAACAAGAGTCTTCACAATAGCAAAGCACAGAGCAGTTGGTAATTGCTGCATTATTTGTAGTCGTGAGGATAAAGTTACCAAGACTGCATTGGAAACAGACAGGTGCTATGACTGCCCCTGTCGGATGTTTTGCTCTAATGGGCCATCTCTAGTAAATCCTGTTGTCTGAATGTTCAAAAGTACTTCTTAATAAAGCATGTGAGAATTAGGAGATTGAGTAAGGAAACCATTTTATTTTGACACTTAAAGAAATGCAGTACACTAATTATATATAAATGAAGCAGAATTGTGAGTGTCCTGCTGTCATTTCAATCGGTCTGTTGGCAGAAATATCTTGCAGAGTTCATGCTTTTGTAGCGCGAAAGAATTTTTATCCATGGCAGTATTTTCTTTAACACGCCATTTAGAATGGAACTGAAAGATATTTTTTATTATTTGGTAGACAAAAATATAAAAATGTGTACTGTTTCCATGGGCTGGTACAGAGATGTCTTTGCCTTCCAGCAATGTTGGATTGTGCAAAAACCCATCAGTATCAATGGCAGAATATCTTGTGTGAATATTGTCTCTTCACCTGAAAAGCTTGAGCCACTCAAGACTTGTGTACACATTCTAATAGAGCCTTTTCCTTCTTTGCCCGTTATCCTGCCACAGTAAATAGACATAACCCAAGCTAAATACTTTCCTACTATGGAGGAATCACAGCACATGGGCTGGGACAGGAAGGCACATCAGTGTCCTTGTAGCCTGCATTCCTCTTTGGCCTAACATTTGACAGTGCATATGCTTTTGGCTTGTGATAGAGCAATGGCCATATAACAGCAGAGCAATTTTTATCTGTTAGCATGGCAGAACGTTTCCTGGGGTTGGAGTACTTGTGCACTCATGTAAAACACAAATGTAGCTATTAGGGTGGAATGAATAAAAGTATTGTATGAGGCTCTGCAAAATTGTTTCTAGAAAGATTATTTTTTTTAGCTTTCATTCCCAATTGACTTCAGCCTACAATTAAACACTGGCAGAGGGAAGAACTACTGAACATTGCATAGATCCTCCATGTAACTGTTAAGACTGCAGGTCTAACAGAGACTCCTGTAGACAACACGCTAATTTGAGAGGACACATTCATTACTCCTAGTAACTCTCTGTAATGGGTCTGGCTGAGCTGCTTTTCCCCATCCAGCCCTTATGCTGCAGCACTGGGAGCTGGAGGGTGTTGATAACACACCCGTGTTATCACTGCCAGTGCTCACACGGCACCAGAG
>WTSP01020544.1:0-12401 GCA_025331215.1 Actenoides lindsayi
GAAAACAGGTGTGCCTGTTTTCCTCCCTTTCCCTTGTGAACAGCTCTTTCAATCATCTTTCCCACCGTCCTTAAATAGACAAAGTACTACAGCTAACATTACTAACACTAAGATGGTGTCTTAAACTATGGCATAGGTGAGTTTGGACAGGCCACATGTCCGTTCTCTTCGAGATACATTGCCACAAAAAAGTGGTTAGAAGTTTACCTCTTTTTACCCTTAGTTTTATCTGTTTGTGATTTCAAGGCAGAGTGTCTTGCTATCAGGATAATAAGGTTTTGTGTCCTGGCGTTTTTTCCCTTCTCAAATAATAAGAAAAGGAAAATACATTCAGTAGAAACTGAACTATTACAATTTTTCTCCTATGTGCAGATTTTATTTGCGGATGTGTTTTCCTTCTCACTTAGGAGATGTAGTATTTTGGAAGGTTTTATGAATCTATTCTTCATTACGCCATCAATAAAATCTGTCAGAGTGATTTCTGGTAGAATGTGGGAACAGTCAATGATACTTGAATATTTTCCTCTGAAACGGAAGGTGCTCTACCCCAAGTTCTGTTTATTAACTTCAGTAAGGCTTTTTTTCTTTTAAGTTGATCAAAATGGTATTTCTAATGGGGATTGACATTCTATCTTTACAGAATTGCATTTGGGAAGGGAATTATTTGAGAATGTAGGAATGTAGTCAACTTTGAGTAATCTGTGTCTTGAAAATAAGCACAAGTCAAGGAACTGTACGTGTACTGCATTTTTGTAGCATACTATATTGTTTGACTATTTCTTACGTAATTTATTTCCATGACAGTAAAGTTGATTATTGTGCTTATCAGACAAATCAAGTAACAGTTATTTGACCTGATCTGTTCAGTCTGAATTAAATTTAGTTATGAAATTGCATCTATTGTTTTCCCCTTTTAATACTAGAGAGTGAGTGTTAAAGCTAGAGACATGATGGTATTAATGTGGACATTTTGACAGTTTATTAGAATTTTTTCAGTGCTCTTTAACAAGTTATAGTCACCTTATCCAATATGCATGCTGTGAGATGTAGGAGTTTCACTGTTACTTGAGGTGAAAACTAAGTGGCACAAATTGTTCAAAACATCAGTCTACTGGGTTTATTTGATGAAAAAAAGTTTTCAAGTTTTCAGGTTTGGAGTTAGACTGTAAATGTACATATGAAACATAATTAAGTGTATAATATTCAGTCAAACCTACATAAACTAATGATCTGTTTGTAGAATTTTGAAAAGGTTAAAAACACTGATATAGTGAAAAACAAACCAAAACAAACCTCTCCACCCCTTTGTATATAAAAGACTTGGTTGTGTCTTTGGTTTTTGCCAGTGCTGGCCTTGGAAGAGCAAATGTGATTGGGCTTTTTCAGGTTCCTGCTCCCCTAGATTTATTGTTTACTGTAATAGTTCCTCTGGTTCTGATTTTTCTTGATTCGATCCTACTGCTTATTCACAGAAAGGGAAAGAGTCCTAGAATAGGATTTATTTTCTCACTTACTTAAGAAAATTGGTTTGTGAGTATGCTTTCAATACAATCATATTATATGCACTAAAATTGTTATGTGAAAAGACTGTTTAAAAAACCAGACAGTTTAATCTGTTTTCACACCATTCTACTCATCAGTGGATACATGTAAGAGGTGAGATTAAGTGTTGGGACAGAGAAGTTTTGTTTGCTTAACAGTGGTAACTTTAAACGTCCTACCTTTTGGGACATGAGTTCTTTTAGTTTTTCTTGTAGATTTCTTGAGACCAACTGCTGCAGTCACCTACATAAAGCTAAACTATCTTTTAACACAAAACTGCAAACCTCAAGAAACGTATCTTTAGGGTAAATCTGGAGAAATAAAGATGGAATCCAGTACTTACAGCAATACGTACCTGTTATCATATTGCAGAACAGTGCAAGAAGTTTATAGGAGAAAATGCTAAGCCAAATTATGGTTGTCAAGTTACAATTCAATCTGAGCAAGAAAAGCTGTTAATGAAACAATATCGTCGGGAAGAAAAGCGAAATGCCAGAAAAGAAAAACAATCTGGGGAAGATGGAGAAGTTTCTGGAGAAGGATTAGTATGCTTTGATCCCAAAGAGCTGCGAATGCAAAGGTAATAAATGCCAAAAGTTGATAAATGTTTCTGTTGTAATTGCTAATTCAACATATCATAATAGTTTATTTTCTTTTTGTTTATTTTGGTGATTAGGTGATTCTGACTTCACGTCACGTTTTATGACAAGTGTAGGATTTATTTTTTTTATATGAAACCCTAATTTTCAGGGACAGAAAGCAATGACCTACTTAATGAAAATCTTCTTGATCTCATCTGTGTGGGCTGGAGATGCAGATTAGAGGGGTGGGCTATCTTTCTCAGTTCCTGAATGCATGCTACTTGCTTAAGATTTATGAAGTTCATACTAAATCTATCAGAACTATCTTCCTTTTTTTCCTCTGAAGATTAATGGGTACTATTTTCTATGCTGTCAGCTAAAGGTAGTGGGAGGAGTAGTGAAGGGAGATGATAAGGAGCAAATAAGCAGTTGTATTTCGCATTGAGAAAAATATAGTGGGACTGGTATCTAATTATCAATACATATTGCTGTTTTGCTTAAAAAGAGACAAAACTGCATTTAGGAAATCCTTGAATTTACTGGATTGCAGTTCTGATTTTTGTCTAACCAGTGTGTTGTACGGACTTGGTTTAAGTGATGCCAGGGAATAACACTGTGAAATTCCTTTGATTATTTTATGCAACATTTTTTGCCTTAAATTTCCATGAGTCTTGCTCTAACTTTAATATATCACATTCAGTTTTTGTTATGGCTGTCTAAACCAGATAGAATTATTAAAGTTATTTTTCTGCTAACAGAGAACTAGCACTTCTGAATGCTCGAAGTATGCCAGTCCTAGGTAGACAAAGAGAGATGGACTTTGAAAAAATTCGTTATCCGCATGTTTATGATTCCCGGGCTGAAGCTATGAAAACATCAGCATTCATTGGGGGTGCAAAGGTACGTGTTTGGTGCATGATCCTTCTTGAATAGTTCGTCTTTCCCAGTGAATAATATGCAGCAGGGTTCCCTTTGTTCCCTTAGAGATTCTCCTCCTTATCAGAGTCCAGTGTATGAAGCAGTGCTTCTTTATAGAGGATTTTAAATACTTTCATATATTCTTCTTTTTTTTTAAATTTTGATTCTAGAAGAAATAATCTTTCTCGACTATTGTATGTGCTTTTACTTCTAAGGTCACTTAAATCATTAGAATACTATTTTTCTCTTTCTGTCTTTTGGAAACCATTGAATTGAATTTAACAAAATGAATGCTTTATGAAATTCTAGACTTAATGGCTTATGAAATTTAATAAGATGGAGTTATCTTTTTTGTCTTTTGGGGACTATTTTCTGAGTAGTAAAACTGATTATTTTCCATTTTGGGGGTTCAATGCTATCTATAAATGAATCGGTGAGAACTGCTTTTATTTTTGATTCATTTTTTTAAGGAAAGTGATAAACTGTTGTTCAGAATGAGTTATATGTAATGACATTTTTCTGTTTTCATACTTTCAATTAATTTTCCCTTGTTACTGTTTTAGGTGTTCTTACCAGAGGCAGTTCAGAGAGAAAACAATAAAATGTATGAAGAGGTAAAGATCCCCCATAGTGAACCAATGCCTATTGGTATTGAAGAGAAAATAGTTTATATTAAAGACTTAGATGAGGTGAGTACACAATTTGAAATATATTAAATTAGTTTTTACTTTGTATTACAAAAATTTAACCAAAAAAGATTACTAATAAATAGAGTCATGTCTGATGTGTAAATGCAGCCAGTCACTTTCTTTGCTACCAATTTTGACAGTATCTGTTGAGAGATACAGTTCAGTGATACAATCCCTTTCACGATGACTCGGGTTCAAGAAATTCCTGCTCTAAATTACTTGTTCCTATAATTGAGAACTGCAACTCTTTGTCATTATCTGTTTGGGTATTTATGGTTTTGAGATGTGATCTAAATCACTAAAATGAAAATATTATGGCCATTCTATTCTCTTTCTGGAGACCACATGGAGAAGTGACCTCGGGCACCTGTATCTTGGCTTGGACACATTGGCTTGTGACTTCACGCCACTATTTTGCAGTCCATCAGACTAGTCTTAAGAGTACAATGCAGTGGTGGGGGTATTGACTTATGGTATTGGAGGCTCTATGAGGTGCAGAGCCTTCGAGAACAGTTCTTCTTTAAGCAAAAGGTGGCAAATAATTATAAGCAGAATTTTGATGATAGAAAATAGAAGGCAGAGAAGAAAAACGCAAATAGAACAAATATTAATGTTTTAACTTTAAATGGTGAAAAATGTAAAATGGTGAAAAAGACTGAGCTAAGGGAACTAAATTTGTCGGTAGTATTTACAGTCTAGAACTTACACATGATGGAGTACTGCATCTGCTCACTCCTTGTATATGTCAGATCTGTTGAGGAATGGAAGATTTGCTATTGGTTTGAACAGGGACATAAAGAACAAGCTGTATGTACATGTGAAGGAGGTTTTATGTCTCTTAGATCTTCAGCAGCATACAACATGGAAAAAAAAGTTTCCTTTTTTTTTCCCCTGTGGGAAAACAGAAGATGAGAATATAAATCTGGGGGTCTTGAGTGAAAATTATGTCTTGCATAAAGATGTAACTCTCTTAAAACAGCAGACAGTTTAATTTTAGAATCTGAATCTATTCTTTTCTGCTTGGGTGACAGTACCTAATGTCATGTTTATGAAATGACTGACACTTTAACTAGGTAGAACAGTTGAGCCACTGCAGCTATAAAATGTGATACTTTATACAACAGTTTTCATCATGACAGCTTTTGGCAATGAAATGTCTTTCTCCTCAGCTAAACACGACCTACTAATCTGTAAACTTTTTGCAGGAAGTACCAATATTTCAATAGACAATAACTTGTTTCAGGAAAAAACACAACTTAGAAAAATAAATAAATAAAATAAACGGTTTGCAGAATTTTACATGTATAATGTTTAAAATAAATGTTACAAAATGTATCAGTTTTACAGATTTCATAAATAACTTGTCTCCTTTGTAGATTCTGTATCATCAAGAGGTATACATTTCAGTTTTACCGTGAAATTCTGAAATAGAAATGATCTTCTTCAGAACTTTACCCTTCCATGTGTTTCCTATTACAGGGGATCAAATAGGAGTGCCAACATCAAATACCATTTTGAATGTTTGAATACTTACGTATTTAATTCCCACTCCCAACTTGATACTAGTTTTCATAAATTTGTAATTTCTTTTGTTGCATAGTTTGTCCAACTGCAGGACTTGGCAGATTCCTTTGTCTACTAGTGAGACTCAGATCTGAGTCTTGCTGAATAGCACCTTTTTTTTTTCAATGAGGTAAAGAGGCTGAAATTACCAATATGTTTGTTGTTTTAACATACACATGGTCAAGATGTAAGTGTATTTGTTAGGGCAAAATTTCTTTTTGCTTTCTCTGTATGAATGCTTTAGACCTCTAAGCTCATAAAATACTTGGTGCTTGAAATTTTTGCCAATTAATTCGAGCCAATCTAAAGGGCAAGAAGTTTTTCTGTCAATATATTTTATTCTTTTTGGTGAATGCAAAATCATCAAAATAATTATTTTAGCTTTCTCCCTAGCATACATAGACCCTTTATTTGTGATAACTTTTTGGTAAGAACAGGCTCTCTTCTGCAAAGTTCAACTTTCATTTGCTTGCTGTGAGAAACTGTGACTTGGCAGAAGTAAAATTGGGCTTGCACTACAGAAGATTTTGACCCTTTGATCTAAACGTGCCCTCTTTGAAACTTGAGGGAAATCTGTTGGACATACAGGTCGTTGCTTCAGGTACAGAGTACATGGATTTTTGTACAATTACAAAACTTCCTAGGCCTTCTTCTGGGCTCTTCTTCACTTGGTAGCTACCTTGCCCAAGTGTGAAGAGTGGAGGTAGTCAGGGAAAGTACTAGATAGCTTGCATTCTAGTTTCCTGCACTGCAAGGGGAGGTGTGCTTGTATTTAAATTTTCTTTATGGAAAGTTTTTTAATGGCTGGTGTAGGTTTCTTTTTAAGAGAAAGAATTTACCTTTTTACATCCAGAAAAAAAAGTTTCGCTTCCAGCTGACTTTCACGTGAGAATGTTTCAAGTATCGTAGGAGCTTCTTTTCTTTTTAGACTGGTATGTTTTCATTTGTACAAAAGGACTCTTATTTCTCGAGTTATGTGATTTTGATCACATTTTCAGTAGTTTGGGTGAAGTATTGCAGAATACACTATGAAATTTAATCTTCAAAACTCTTAAGGTCAGAACTGAGTTAATGATAAGGAGTTCATTTATATTTTCAACTGTTAGCTAAAAGTTAAACCTCTGGATTGTGTAAACTGAACTAATCTTTAATTTTAAATGGTTTTAAGTATTAGTTTACTTAAAGAAATGAGAAAGGTAAGCTGATGTAAACATAGGTTGAGAAGAGATGAAATGTATTCTTCTAAATGCTAATTCTAACAAACCGCAATTTAACCACATTTTAAACATGTATAGACTAATTTTTTTTATTCGTTTCTGTAGTACAAATATAAGACAAAATGAGAAAAGAATCTATGGACCAACACCAAAGGGAGTAGAAATGCCTTAAACTAGGATGGACATTAACAGGAGGTTTTTATTTTTAGGATTGGCAGTGTAGTCAGGATGCACCTTCCACTGCACTCCAGAATGAAGAAATTTTGCATTTTTATCTAGGTTTGGCACTATATTATCTGAAATCCTAGGGCTAATATTTTCTAAGTAAGTTTTTAGTTTAGTTAGAGCCTTCCTGCCAAGGGTCAAAGCTTTTCTAGAGTTTAACCTTATGATTAGATTACTAGAATATTTATTATTATTAGAATATTTATTATTAGAAGAATTTAAAGTGTCATGAAATCTGTGCCTGGAAGAATACAGTGCTAAGTTGAAACTCATGACACAAACTGACAGAGATCCAAGTTTTTGTAGCTACCATTCCTACCTGATCCCATTATGCACTGCAAATATGAGATCAGGAGCACCCAACCTTTCACAATTTAGCATCCATAAAACCATACTGCAGCATCTGTCATAAACCTCTCACATTAACGCTCTCCTGTCTGTGGTGTTCCTTTTGGCCCTGCCCTTCTGCATTATGATCTGAACGGCTTTACCTCCTGCCACAGTCTTAACTCAACTTATTTGTCATCTTATATTCTTTATTTCCTACCCCTGTTGAGCTAGAGTTTTGCAGGAGGGTGCTGTGCTGCTGCTTGGGAGCATCTCTGGTGTTCAATGGCAGAAGGGTGCACTGCATCCCACGGAAGGAGCCACTGGTTCTCACCTTACTGTAAGGCAGCAAATTCCACCCCCAGCTCAATTTGTTGATGATTGTTCTTCTCAGCATTTATTATTATTTGGAGAGCTGTGTTTTCACCGCAGTACAAGCACACGTGGCTTGTAAGTAGCTGGTTGATCACATCAGTTTAGTCTGAAGTATTTTGGTGCTACTACTTACAAAAGTAATGTGCTAGCTAGGTTGTTTCAGTAATAAGAATTTTAAAAATGGAGTAAGTGCAAGCTTAGATTTATTGCCTTTGGCTGCTTGACATGCTGCTTGACCATTACTGAAATACATTTTTTCTACTTACAATAAGGGTGGTTTTGTGCCAGCCTTTTTGCCAAATAAATGTACCTTTAAAGTCATAAACTCAGGTCAGAGAAAGTTCCTCTTCTAGGCTGTGAAAACAGGTTTTATCTGACAAATTACTGTTGGTGAAAAATGACTTCAGCTTTTTACCTAAAGTGTGTGTTCGGGATAGGATTTATTTCTTTGTTTCATGTTATTTCTCTTTCCTTTTACTAGCACTACTTAATGATCTAAATAAGGAATGTTTTGGGTTTTTTTTCTTTCTACATTATGTGAAGAAATTATTGCAAAATCAATATTTCCTTTTTTCCTATAACATTTTCTTCATTTTGAATTGTACAAGCTAAGTCTACTGAATACGAGTATGGATGATTTTGCGTAAAATACATTTTTCTCATCCAGAATGTTGGACCATTTATTCCAAAGCTGATCTTAATATATATTTCAGTCACATGTTTTCCAAACAGCAATTAACAGTTGGACTGAATCAAATAATTTTTAAAACTATTTTTATTTTTATTAAAATCTTCTCATTTATCCAATGATGTATACTAGAAAATTCCTCTGAAGAATGTTCTGTAATCACCAGTCCCAACTTAAGGCAATGTAAAAAAGCCATGTAAGTAAAGATACAATGTTTTGAATAACTGGTAATGTATACTAGGAATTGTAGTCTGTCCTTATATTGCATGAGTGGGGGTCCAAAGAAAGTAGAATATGTGCAGTAATGGGTTATCAAGAATGTTGGAGTTAAGATTCTACACTGATCATAGAATCATAGAATGTTAGGGGTTGGAAGGGACCTCTGGAGATCATAGAGTCCAACCCTCCTGCCAGCGCAGGAACACCTAGGCCATGCCACACACGAACGGATCCAGGCAGGTCTTGAAAGTCTCTAGAGAAGGATACTCCACAACCTCTCTGGGCAGCCTATGCCAGGGCTCTGTCACTTTCACAGTAGAGTGACCTCAAGTTGAAGTGGAACTTTCTGTGTTTCAGTTTGCTACCATTACCTCTCGTCCTATCACAGTGCACCATGGAAAAGAGATTGGCCCCTTCTGCTTGGCACCCACCCTTCAGATATTTGTAAACATTAATAAGATCCCCACTCAGTCTTGAGTTGAACTTCACTAGGTTTCCCTTTGCCCAGCTCTCCAGTCTGTCCAGATCTCGCTGGATGGCAGCAAATGGTAAAGGCTATGATTTGTGGCTTAATCTTCTCCACTGTTTGAGTTAATGTGTGTTTTATCATTACTCCGGAATTCCAGATGCAGTATTTACAATTTCTGCATCAAATTGTTTGAATATCTAACTTCATAGAATCATAGTATATCTGGTTGGAAGGGACCTCACGGATCATCTGGTCCAACGTTTCTCGGGAAGACCACTTAGCCTCAGCTAAGGATCTTGTGCATTGGTTTGGGTTTTTTTAAATTGTCTGAATAAATATTGTTGCTTTGGCTGAAATCATGTTAAAAAATGTGTCTTGTGACAAACCAGTAGTTTATAGTCCTTCTTGTGTAAAATTATAGTCTTTCCCATTAAGAAGGTCCTATTTCTTACTAGACATAATTTATTAACTCTTCATCAAAATAATATGTTGCTATGATGTGCAACCTGTAAAGTGGTATTCTCATCTTAAAATTTACCTGTAATCTGATGTTGGAGAAATGCCAACAAGTGCTCTGTTGCTGGCTACTGATTCACTGTTGGAAGACACTTGCTGTACTTGAATATAACTCATTGAATGTTGTGTTTTTAAAACACATGTATCACTTGACTGCAGCTTTCCAATTTTTAGATATCACTATATGATTTCCTGAATGCTAAATAGTTCTTTTCCTGTCAGCAATAGAAAACATCTTCCCAGTGTGATAAATCTCTAAAAAGTATTTTGAAAAATATTCTTTCTTTATTGATATAGCCTTTAATACTATAAGTGATACCATAGCATTTTTCTGGATTCATAAAACCAAAAGCTAATATTCTTTTGCCAGTAAGACGCTCTTTTTTTTGTTCAGCAAAATCACTGATTTTCTTGCATGCCAGATTATTAACCTAATTTATTTTGGGTAACACCTTTGAAGCAAAACATATCTAAATGATTTAAAGAGTGAAAGAGACTTGATGTGATGATATTGAGTAGACTTGATATGGTAATTGAAATACAGGTATACTGCCATGATAGCAAGGCTTTTTAAATGTTATAGTACAACTCTGAATTAATTCCAGAATGAAATGTGAAAGTCTGAATTCCTGGATTTAATACGGCATGTAGATGTCCCACCTCCAGCGAGGGAGAGCTTTTAGGAGCAAAGCTTGGGATGATCAGGGATAACGACTGCACTCCAATAGCTATAAGTTTGAGAAGTTGAAAGCTACCACCAAAAGGAGGGAAAGTTAGGAATGAAGTAAGTAGATAATAAAATAATAAATACATAGATGGATTATCATTCTAAACATGGTTCCATCTACATCACTTTCTCTTGAAATTACAGTATTTTTTTTATCCCTCAAGTCTTTACCAAAATATATGAAGAAGGTTTCCTAAAACATCAGAGTAAGAGTTTATGCTAGTATGTAAGAGGTATACTGAAGATAAAGATTTTAGGTTTTTTAAGTACTTTTAGTAAAACACAAAAAGAAAGGGCAATATCATCAGGGATAACAATATCAATGCTGTTCTAAATACAAGCATGTAAGAAATAGACATGACAATTTGTTTTCTGACAGAACCCATAATACAAGTTCTTTTCCAGAGGTACACATCCCAGGTGTGTGCTAGCTCTTAAGAGCTCAACACAGTGTTGGATCTCTTCATCTTTTAGCCATTTCATGGATTTCCTCCATAGCAATTTATTTTGTAACTTGTACAGTTATTTTAAACCATCGTTTTGAAATGCAGTGGTACCTGACAGCAAGTATTGTGGTATACCCATAGCAATTGAAAAATGTGGTTTGGCTTGGTTTTTTTTGACTCAGCAAAAAAAATCTGTTTGACACTACTATAGTGTTTGAGCAGAACTGTCTCAACACAGGATGAGAAACTGAAACATCTATGCATTATGCAAGTGTGATATGACTGGAGTCATTGCCTTAATCCATGATGCTTCTTCCATTCTCAGTCCAAAATTATCATAGACATAAAAAAAGACAATATCTAAATTATAAAAATAGATTTCATATACATACACAAAACACATATACAACATGTATATTGTGTGTGTATATGTATATATAATTCTTATTAATGCAGAGTTGATTTTTATAGTAATGCATGCTTTTTAACAAGCCTATCACCACTACTTTATATGTTCTCCCCTTTGCCTTCCTCAGATTTCCAGATTTTTACTTTTTAAATTTTAAACAGAAAAAAGTATACAAAAAAAAAATGTAGTCAAGCCAATCTATGTCCCTTATGTAGAAGTATGTCTAATGTGAAGAGGGTGATTATGAATAACTGGAGAGACACAAGAAGCAGAGTATGATCTTACAAAAAGTGAAAAGCATCTTTCACTGAGCAGCATTCCATACATAGTGAAACAATCCATGTCAATCCACCATTGTGGAAATAATGCCATAGTTCACCTCTTTTGGATGAGGAGGAGTGAAGCTAATGGAAGTAAATACATCATGTTGCTCAAGGGATTTGGAAATAGGCAATATATAACTTATCAGATGTAAGCTTGTATTTGCTCAAACTGTGTCCTCCTTGGCTGTTTGTATGTGGCTTTTGGTTTTGGTATGATGATGTTGATTGAATAACTGTAATGTGATCATTTAAAAGCAGATTATTTTAATAGAATTTGGAAAAACCTTCAGCAGAGAAGTATAATGAAAGCAGGCTTTTTTTTTTTCCTCATAAGAATGGGGAAGTAATGCGGATATTTTCTTAAATTTTTTGTTGCTGTAATTATTGGAGAAATTTATAAATAATCACCTGCACCCGTATTTTCAGTTTTCCTGATTGAAAAAATCAACCAACACAACAACTTGGAATGTAGCCTTTTCCTTCTTTGTCTACCTCTGTCATAAACTTGTCTTTTGATAGGTTTATTTGCTTTGGTTTGACACTGGGCAAGTTTGATTCTGCTAGAACAAGCTGAATGAAGGTTTCTTTTGTAGTATATGCTGGTTTAGTTCATCTACACAATTTTTTCAGATGTCTTTTCATAAAGGTGGAAAATTATTTTTCTCTTTTTGGCCAATAGTCTTCTCCTTACTATTCAGCTAAACCTAATGCCTTTCACTGTCTTATAGTGACTTAGAATTGACTACTTAAAATATGATCTTATTATTTGTTCTTTAAGTTGTTTTTGTCCTAGTGTCATGTGCAGTTTAGTTGAAGACATTTTGCAGTCTTTTATTCTTTTTGCAGCCTTTTATTCTTTTTTCAGTCTTTTATTCTTTTTAAGATTATCGAGGCTTTTGTCATTCTTCTTTAAATATCAGTTTCTAAAAAGTTAGGATACTATATTGTATAATACATTATAGCTTTATTTATTTTTGGTGTTGGCTTCTCTGTTTGCATACTCATATAAGAGCTCTTTACTATCTTAGAAGTCTGATGGTTGCGTTATGTGAACAAGCCATATTTAAGACACCAGAGATGCTGACATGGCAAGTGTCACGGTTTAGGGTCAGGGCAGCCCCTTAGACCGATAACAGACGCTCTCTGTTAACCCCCCTCCCTCCCCAA
>WTSP01020544.1:43543-68183 GCA_025331215.1 Actenoides lindsayi
GAAATATTAGATTTTATTTTTTTTAGCCATGCAGTTCATTTAAAAAAAAAAAAGATGTGGGTAGAGGGGGTGGTGGTGAACAAAGTCCTGCTAAACCTGACATGCATTGCCAGTTAAAAAATGGGCAGCTACCTGTCATACTTGTTCTCTGCTCTTTAGCCTGTGTAAGCTAAAGTCACATGGCTTTCATAGTTGATTGTTGACATTGCTTGCAGTTTTTGTAAAAAAATCTTAATATTTTGCTAAGAAACCATCCTTAAAAGCTTTAGATTAGAGACGTGATAGCACTTTTCATTTGCCAAGTGCTGAACAATGTAGAGCAGCTTAAAAAATGTGCATGATTTCCAAGGTCTCAGTTAAGGAAAAGAAACCCCACCAATAACTAGAGTAAAGTGTCTTTTCATCGCTTTCATTTTTGGGGTGTCCATGTCCAGGTGCTGGCAGTGGGGTGCTGCAGGTGCCGTATGTGGTTGATTCCAGCAGACTCCAATGGAACCACTGCAGGGCATAGCTCAGCCCTTCAGCCAGGCTTATGGTGCCTCTGTAAAAGCATATATAAGAAAGGGCAAAACCACTGTGCAGCAGTTGAGAGAGAGTATTGAGGAAAAAAGTATAAAAAGCAACCCTGCAGACACCAAAGTCAGCAGGAGGGGAGAAGGTGCTTCAGGCACTGGAGCAGAGTTTCCCTTGAAGCCCATGGAGGAGGCCATGGTGGAGCTGACAGCAACTCTCCAGCCCTGGAGGGTCCCACACTGCAGCAGGTGAATGGTACCCTGAAGAAAACTATGGCCCATGGAGAGCCCATGCAGGAGCAGGCTCCAAACAGGAACTGTGCCTGTGGAGAGGAGCCCATGCAGGAGCAGATTGTGAAGGACTATCCAGTGGGAGGGAACCCACATTGAATCAGGGTCAAAGTGTGAGGAAGGAACAGCTAAGACCAAGGGTTATGGACTGACTGCAGCCCTCATCCCCTGGGACATAGAGGTAGTTGGAAACAAAGCAGTGAAGTTGAGTCTGGGAAGAAAGGAAACTAGGAGAAAAAGGGGTTTTAGCTTTCATTTCCCCACTATTGTACTCTATTTTTATTTGCCATAATCAATTAATTCTCCCTAAGTCAAGACTGTTTTGCCTGTGACAGTAATTGATAAATGAACCTCTGAGTCATTATCTTAACCCATGTGTTTTCCATCTTACATTCTCCTCCTGTCCATTTGAGGAGGTGAGTATAAGGGTAGCTGAGCATCTGGTAGCCACCAAAATCAATCCACCACAGCTAGATTTAGGTTTGGATTTTGTTTGAGTTTTTTAGGGTTTTTGTTGTTGGGTTGTTTTTTTTTAAATAAAGTTGCTGCTTTCATTGAAATTTTACTTCTAGTATTTTAAATGCAAGAGAAATGTTTTGTTAGCTTATTGCAATTTTTATTAGATGGTTATTTTATTTTTAACTTTAGCTATTTATACTGGAAACTAGAGCTGTTTAGAACAAAAGGCCAATTTTTATTGAAGAACGTGAGTAATGCAACAGTACTGATAGTGTTTTTGAAAACATCAGTTTTGCGAATGAAAATAGAATTTGTGTGAGCTGCATTTGCATTGGCAAATACATTTGTCTGATTACTGAACTGAATGCTTTTCTTGAGGAGAGGAAATGGCCTGAAGGACTGAATGTATTTTGACATCTCAAAGATTAGCTGATTAATTGTACTTGTGATGTCAAGGCAGAAGTGAGAAGTGAAGCAGAGATCACAAAAGCATCAGATCTGAATAGGGCAAGAGTTCTGAGAATGGCAAATGGCGTCAGGACCTTTGAGTAATATGGATGATCATTCTGATAGATTCTGTCAGCTGATAGACTCTGATATTAAGTCATGAAGGCTTTATTCCCTATTGGAATCTGATACTAATAAAATGGAATAATGCTTTTTCTTAAGTTCTTATCTGCAATATAAAACTAATCAAGTCTGAAACTATTTGAAACAAAAGAGGGCTATGAACTTGAGGTGCTTTCTGTTTCATCTACAGCTTTCTTTTTCTGATACGCTATTTCTCATTTCCTTCACTTTAATAAGGCGTAGAGATGCTTCTAGGTAAAAGAAAATAGTGAATAGACTTGATTCCTGGTACTTTTTCCATGGAAATACATAAATTCTGTTAAGTTTTAGTGCATTATATTCTATTATACTCTGGGATATATATACTTCCCTTTTCACACATATACAAAGCCCATTGTTAGAAGCTGAATATGCATGTACAGTGATTTACCTTATCTGTATAGTCTGTACATGAGATAGTGATTCTTTACAGTAGCTACTCATTTACATACTTTTTAAATAAGCGTTATCCACCCATCGCATTCACTTTTATGTTTTTGTGTAATGAGAAATTAAAACATCTTTACATTAGGAAAAAGATCAAGGATAAGGGAGTATTTGAAATCAAAGGGTTGGGTTGGGTTTTTTTTGCACTCAAGAATTGGCAAAAAATTTAGTGATTACAGAGTTATTGCTAAGTCATGTTAGACAGTTTGGTTTTGACTGCTGAACCTATTTAACTCAAAGGCCACGTAAATAGATTGAATTGTAATAAATTACATAAATCTATGTAAGCAATGCTTTCATTGTCTGGTTCTTCCAATAAAAAGGATTTTTGTGTAAAAGAAAAATCTTGTAAAATGGGATTTGGTGGTAGGGTTGTATTTTTTTTTTTTTTAAACTATTGTTCTTGATGTCCTCTCTGTCCGTTTCATAGGTTTTTAGTAGAAGTGAAGGAATTCTGTGGAAGTGGTCTGTCAGGAAGTAGTTATAAAGAAACACTCTTAAGCATTGCTACGATGAAATTTTCTTAAATACTTTGCTAAAAAAGACAACCTAGCTTGGATTGATACACATGAAGATACTGGAAACTGGCTATTGAATCATATAAAAATGTAGTATAACAAATATATGGATAAGTATTTAACAGATGTACATGATCAGTACAGGCAAAAATAATTTGCTAGTTCACGTTTGATTTACCCCTAAATCAGAAAAGAACTGAAATGACTCCCTGATTTTCTGGGCTTTGCAGCATGCCCTTAATTGCAAGTAGGTTGGTCTTTTGGTTACATGTATAATGTGACGATGTATGAAACTACATTACCTTGTGAAATTAAAGCATAGAAAAGTATTGCATTCCTTATTTCTCCCAAAGACCTATTTCCCACAAATATGTTTCTAATTCTAAATTGTGTTGATAAAATAGCCTTCCAAAATCTCTTGATTAGTAAGGAATCTATCAAACAGAATCTATAGGAACTTTCTGTTCTAACTCAAACAGGATACTCGCTTTGCTTTATTGAATTTATTGAATGAAAGGATGTCATCTTACCATGCACATGACCATTCTCATGCAAAAATGTTTCAATATGGTGATCAAGAATTATGGTTTTTTAAAATTCAGACTATTAACAGCTCTTATTCTGTAATAACAATTCTCAGCCTATCATGCTATACTGCATTTTAACAGAAATTAAATGTAGGAGAACACTTTTTTATTTTTTTTAAATTAACATTGTCTATTGTTATCCCATATTACCATAGCATTTTGAGAAAATGCTATATGAAGTGCTTACGCTGAAAAATTACATAGGATATGCACTCTGAAGTGCCTTTGAAGCAAGATAAAACCATCTTTGGGGTGTTTTATCACTGTCTGATCCCTTTCTCCTTTTCCAGTATATTTTGTTCATCCCTCTAATCACTTACTCTGGATGTTAGTCTTTTGTAACTGGCCTTCCTCTCCAGTTACATGCCATTGTTTTTTCTACTTGCAGTTGTTGAAAACCCATGTATTACTGCAGACCTTAGATGCCAGTGTGTTTCCTTCCAGGAAGAGAGTAGTTCTTTGCTCTAGAAATTTTAGATGCAACAAAATCTACAGATCTTTTTTTGGTATGAAGAGATAAAGTGTCATGAAGTGGCCATCAGAAATGATCCAGAGATTATAGAGCTCACAGATATAGATAAGCCCTCCTCCTTTCAAGTTTTTTATTTCAAAAGAAGAGTTGAGCCTGGTTAGTATCCCCTCTTCTGGTATGCCCTGAATGAAACATGGTGTTGGATTCTATGCACACTCATGGCTTCAAGAGCAGAATATTCTCTTTTGATCAGCATTTGGGCTGGGAGATACAATTTATCAAGAGGACATCAAAATCTAATGAAAAAAAAAAAAAAAGAGAGAAGTGACATGCCTATCTCTTTCTGATAAAAATAACAAAATATTTCTCAGTAATACCGCCTTGATGAAAGAAAATTACCTTTCTTCTGAATTTTCAAAGTTGCACACTAAATGAGTCTGTCTGTCTTTAAATGATGGAAAAACCTTACCTCTCAAATGAGAGAAATATAGTGAAAATAGTAAAGCAGGTGAAAAATTTGATGCTAATCGGCAGAGAGGCAACTTGAGGCCTGTAGTATTAATTTTTTGACTGAATTCTTTAACCCTCAGAAATGAAGGCAGTAGACTCTATATGTCCACATGTAGGACTCCTGGTTGTCTTTGATGATGAAAATGATTAACAAACGAATTAAGTTTTGATTGTAAAATAGATTTCTGTAGAAGTTTTCAGTGGGTTCAGTTAATAAGCTTGTTGCTTAGTTGAATTGTTTGCATACTTTCTGTTGTTTTTGTTTCTGGGACAGATAGGTTGCTTTCTCAGGCTGATGAGCTGTGCCTTCAGCATTGTACTTCCTTTATTTTAGCATCAGTCTTTATTTTAGCATCAGTCTTATAATACCCTAGTGGGATCATTGGAAGCCCTTCTGCTTTACTGCTCTCCCATTAATATATGTGTCTGTGAGAGCTAAGATTTTGCCCGGGGGGTGGGGGCTACAAGAAGTACTTTTATAGTATCAAACAGTAGCAGTTGGAATAACAATGGAGAATGCTGCCTGTGACCTAAATTAATTTCTAGATTTATGACAAAATCCATCTTGATTTTACTAAATCAGGCTTCAGTGCTTCAGCTTTTATTTGAAATTATTTTTCAAGCAGACGTAGTGGCTTGTTATACTACATGTCTACTTATTTGCTTGTTTTGCATAATTTGTAGAATTTTAGTACAGCCTTTGAGTAACCCACTTGGTGCTTAATGATCAAATGCCACATACTTTGGTGAAATGTGTAGCTGACTGGCATACTTTGGGACTCACTTTGCTAAAATCTCTGTTTACTTTGGGTTGGAAGGTGGGAGTTAATTTTTGTTTTAGCGGTAAAACCTAGTTGAAATGATGCCAGATGAAATTACAGTAATTTTGAACTACAGGAAAAAAATTGTTCCATGTGTTCTGTAGTTAAAGGATATGCAAGTTGGTTGGGTTTTTTTTAATTGCATTTGTGATTGTGTATTCCCTTTTATTGGAAGTAATTATGTTCATGCTTGACGTAGCTCCATTCCCTATGAGTTTTTCTAAACTCTTCTGAGACTAAAGTTTTGAGTTTTTGCTTTTTTTTAGTGAACTTATCTAAGTCTTCAGTATTGTACTTCAGCACTTATATGAAAATATACAACTCTTCAGTTGTGATGAAGAGCCCTTGCTATAAATACATACTCTTTTTTTTTCTCCCTTCCCGTGAGCACATTTTTTTCATTTTCTTTAAGCTGTATCAGAATAAATTCAGTATATATATCTGTACTTGATGCACTTGCATTAATCACTATCTCTGCAGATGTTTGATATTGCAGTGGAACTTTAAAAGTACTAGTGTACAATTATTAGAAAAACAATTGTGCTTTGAATAAACCTTTAATCCAGACTGCAACTGAATATATTGAGAGTTTCTTTTTGGTTGTATGGCTAAGACCAACAGTGTCACCTGCAGGTGAATCAGGTACAAATTTCAGACACTCAAGATAAGTTACTTATTGAAAATAGGAAGATCTGGTTTAATAACTTTCCATTAATATCTTGTCATTTTTCTGAAATTAACTGCAAATATGTCATTAAAATATTTTTTTAAGAAGTGCTTGTTAAAACAAATAGTTCCATAATGTGTATGAAACATGTTTATTGAGAATATTTTGCCTATTTATTTTTTAAAGTCAAATTACACTGAAAATGAGTATGACTTATGACATTGCCATTTGTTTCCTGTGTATGTTTTTATAGAGGTGAAAAATCATTTTTTATTAATGATTTGTCTTAATTCATTGTGGTAGAATATTGCAGAAGTTCATATGAAATAATGTTAAAACTGTTTCATTTGGGTTATGAAAATGAAATTAATAAATACTTTTCTAATGTGTATATTTGAAAGACTGTTCTTAAATCATTTCATCTGTTACTACAATACAATAGATATTAACAGTACCAAAGTTTTTTTCTAAAAGTAGAATAATATACAAATTTAATTTATGCTAAGAGAGAGGGCTGATGTTCTTCAGTTATTGGAGCTTTCAGCGTCTTCTTTTCTCAGTTACTAGGTTTTCAATTAAAAAAAAAAAAAGACACATTTCTTCACTTTTGCTTGACTGTGAGACTGAATCAAATTCTGTCTTGACCTTTACATGAAGGATTTTTACTTGCATTATTACAATGATGTGATTATCTGGTGGCTACTGAATCACATGTGAGTTGCACAGTACTTGTAGTGTTTTAAGGTACGTTGTCAATATTAGTGATATAGTCAGAGAGGTTTCTGTGTAATACAGAGATGTGATTGTAGGGAAGAAGGAAGCCTGGTTCAAGCTGCTAAGTTGCTCTCCCACTTTTGCAAGAGTGCTGAAACACCTGTGGGGAAGCTACCTTTCTGTTCCTTTAAGTCATTCAGGTGGGACTTATGTGTGTATCTTCTATATGTCTTGTGGATTCTGAGCATAGAATCAGCTGTAGTATTTAGAGACCTGAGTGGTACATGGTTACCTTATGTAAGACTCGGCAGTAAATTAAGCCTATTTCTTGGGTCTTTACAGAACACCAGTTTCAGTTCATGCTGGTTTTAGAGTGGTTTTGCCATCTTTTAAGAAAATAGCTTAGACAGTAACATTGAAAACCAAATGTTACTTCTTCATGTCAAAGGCATACCACTAAGCACAAGCTTTCTTTGCTGCTTCTTCCACTTATTTGATCTTCTTTTACTGTGTTTCAGACAGTCCATCTTATTTAGTTGTGTACTTGCCGAGTTGTATTCACTGCTACATCTCTCAAAATAGACAGATGTTGCATTGATTTGGTAACCTTGGTATTGGTGCAGGAGGGGAGAGAGGAGAGTTCCTAATGTAGTAGAAAGTTTCAAAGGCTTTTAATGCAGTTGTGTGCTAATATGCAAATAATGTATATCCAGTATTATAGCTGTAATGAGTTCAGTTAGCTTAATGCGTTTATGTCATGCAGCATGATTCTTGAGTTTTAATCTTTGTGCAGAAGTTAGTGTCTTCATTTAATGTGCTTCAGAAAGTGCATTTTGTAAGTGTAAGGATATTATATGTAGGATTATTAAACAAAATGGTCTGGTGTTGAAAAGTGATCAAACAGCATTTTACTGCAATATTTTTTGCACTCTTTTGTAAATCACTTAATGAGGATATGATGCTAATGAGTTCAATAAGCTACTTCAGTATTTTTTAATCTAGGTGGAAAACTCAAAGACTTTAGGAGTCTCTAGTGATCCTGTGAACTTGTTACTCCTAGCTGATGCCTTCAAGCTCAAGAGTAGTTCATCCTGATGATCATGAGGTTAAACAAAAGTGGCAGGCAGCCTGCGGGACGAAAAGCAGCTTCCTGGAAAAGATATGGGTGTTCTGGTGTACAACAAATTGAACATGAGCCAGCAATGTCCCCTTCAATCTGGGCTGCATTCAAGAGTGTTGTCAGCAGCTCAGAGGTGATCCTCCCCTCTGTTCAGCCCTGGTAAGACACATCTGGAGTGCTGGGTCCAGTTCTGGGATCCCCAGCATGAGATGAACCAGGGAACTACTAGAGCAAATCTGGCTAAGAGCCATGAAGGTGATTAACAGATAGGAACATCTGACACATAAGGAGAGGCAAAGCAAGCTGGGATCATTCAGTCTGGGCATGAGAAGGCTCTGATAGGTGCTATCAGTGTGTATAAACGCAATGAGTATTCATGTGTAAAGAAGATTGAGCCAGACCTCAGCAGTTGTTCAGTGAGAGGACAAGAGGCAGTGGACACAAACTGCAATACAAGAAATTATCTGTAAACAGAAGATGTTTTGTTTTGTTTTCCTGTGAGTGTGGTAGGACACTGGAAGTTTAGTGTCTAGAGAAATTGGTTGTGGAGTCTTCACCTTAGAGATACTCAAAACTCAACTGGAGAATCTTGAGCAGACACCTATAGGTGACCCTATTTTGAGCAGTGGGGTGGACTGGAAGATCTTCAAAGGTGCCTTCCAACCTTATCCAGTCTGTGATTCCATGAAAATCAAGTTTAGTCTTTTTTCATGGAATTGCCTATGTGATGTTTATCAATAAAAGATAAGCAAGGAACCATTTTAGATGCCATTTTGCCTATTACAATGTACCTGTATAATGATTAAAGATGACACTTTGTCAAATAAATTTCAGATTTTCTTTTTCAGTAATGGAAGGCTAATAAGGAATATGCTTTTCGTATTTTTAGATGTAAACTTAACATTAAAAACCCTTAAAATGCGTTGTCTGAATGTTACATTCTGAGTACAATGAATCTCAATAAGTAACAATAAAAAATGCCTCAATTGAAGTTCTTAAATTAATAGCAAAGAATCTGAAATGGAAGTACTTCATGGTATGAACTAACTACTCATCTGCAAATGAATAATTAATGATTTGATTAAAAACACCAAATAAAATATCATTATACGGTTTAATCTCTGAGGCTTTTTTGACACTATGTAATCTTCAGTAAAACTTATAAGAATATAATTTTCAAAAGTGTCTATTGTCATTAATATTTTATCTATGAAGAATTTGGATGAATGATTTACTTTTGTTGATTTTAATGGTCTTTTATAGCTGAAAAGGTTCTGTGCAAAAGGAATCCACGTGTCTATAAAATTACCAAGTAACTGTTTCGCACTTCCAAATACTTTAAGAACAGTAAATTTTTCAGGATAAAAAAGCAGTCTTTCACAGTTAATGCAAATGATGCATTAAGTTAGACTCTTCTCCCAGAGTACAATTTAAAGGTACTCAGAAGTCCAATTATCATTGATTTAGATGTAAAAATTGCAGAATAACAGCTGTGCCTGCTGAGAGAATATTCCTCTGCAAAAAGATAGCTTATTTGAGTAGAGTTGAGGACAGGTTGCTCAGGGAATGTTTGCCTCTTTTGGCTCTTTTTCATATTTAACTGCTTCTGGTCAGTAGAAAATGCAAGTATATTACAAAATAGCATCAGAGCAATTTAGAGTTTATGTCCTCTAAGTTGTTGCTTTGCATGTTACAGAATATTTTAGGTTTTTTAAGTTATTGTGACTATTTCTGGGGGGAAAAAAAAAGCCCACACATTATACTTCAAATTAATACTTACAAATATTGCAGAATATCTTGCTAAATTGGACTGCATTTTTCTATACTACGTGACAACATTTTTGTAAAGAATCTTTGATAATAAAGGATCAGTTTACATGCAATAACTATATTAAAATATACTCTAATTTACAATTTTTAGTTAGGATATATGTTACATATATATGTTTAAAATTTAAATTAGAAAGATATTTTTAAATTGAAGTTTTGAGGATGTTTACCTTGGTGTGAATGCAACATTAAGTGCAGTTATGTGCACTAAGCTTATTTTAAAACTGTACAAAATAGTATGAGAATTAATCTGATTTGTCCACCTGCAAATAGGTGTAATACATGTATTCCACTATTTATAAATATTGGTCTAATTTGGTTTTACAACACACTGATCATGGAACTTTTCTAAACAACCTGGTGAATCTCCTTCAGGGGTTGTCTGTCTTTGCTGTTGGAAGATTTTTGTTAATATTCTTGTTTTTAACAGAAATCTATTTTCAACACAAATCCTAATCAAATTTTCTTACCACTTTCCTTATCTCAATGTCTTTCTTACCCAGTAACTCATGTTTGCTTTTTGAAGACTCTTGTAGTTATCTCCGCTCAGTCACGTTTATTTAACCTAAGCATCAGTTCATTTAAACTTTTCTTAAAGGTCATGCTTCATTTGTGTTTAGTCATTCTCATTTTTCACTTTTGGACTCTCGGTTGGTTTGCACTTCTTGAATTAAGTTGCCCAAAACGTAATGTCTTGCCCCAAGGTCATACTGCTGCTGAAGAGGGTGGAAGGTTTATTTAGCATGTCCAAATAACAGCATTTCTGTTCCAACATTTCACTTTTTTGCAACAGCATAGAATTTTTTAGTTCATGTGCAAATGGATCCGCTCTCTTTTCTCTTTTTAGCTACTGTCTTGCCAGTTTTATATCCTGTATTTGTTGAGATAATTATTCTTACGGGTCACATTTATCTGTTTTGCCTTTAGCTGTGTAAAAGGTGGGCAACTTGTCTAAACTGGTTGCACAGACTTGTAGGGAGAAAATAAAAGAGTTCTAAGACTGATTCATCCTGATAAAATGAACCATCTAGAGGGAACCTAGACAACTAGTTAGTTTAGATGGTGAATTTCTAATTAGCGGATAAGATGGGCAACGTGAATCTCATCCTCAGTGTAGTACCTTGAAATTGTGTTACTGACTTTCATCCATTAACGCATCTGTTCTTTACCTTAAGTCATTTTTAAATTCTTACTCCATCCTCCAATGGATTTACACCTTGTTCCAGAATAGTATCAATTGAAAGTTTAGTGACTATAGTCTTTAGTCTATCATTAGGATTACTTATGAAAATATGCAATAGTATTGAGGTGGGCAGACTCCTGTGGAACTCCATTTGACTTGACCTTTCATTACACCACCAAACTGTTGGTATTTCCTCTGATAGCTTAAAAGATCCTGTTGAAATCCAAAGGGTGTGGAGAATATAAATCTCACAGTCATAGTGTCTGTTGCAATCACCTTCAACACTAGTTATCATTAATATTAGCATACATAATTTTCTCTGGAATGTAGACTTGAAAGCAAATTTCATGAAATCACATTTGCATGAAAGAAAATGAATTGGTGTTTGGGTTGTCATTTTGTGAACAGGTGCCATGAAATTGGCTTTTAATGCAATATCTGTTTAACATCAGCATCTCAGCCACATCAAGAAACCTTTCTTCATCTTACACTTAATATGCCTCTGAGTCAGTGATTTGCATTGATTCTCAAGGAAAAAAAAAAAGGCTTGAGAGGAAAAAAAACACGACATACTTCATCTTGCATACAAATTTGTGAAAAAAAATCAAACTGTTCAGTAAAGGTGTGCTTGGAACAATTTGCTGTTGCAGTCTGGTCTTTTTTCACGTATTATTGGGCTAATCCACATCCTGCAGTAATGCTTTACAGGAGCAGAACAGAGGGAGAAATAACTGATCAAGAACAACACTTCTTGAAGACCATTTCCTCAGTGTCAGAGAAAAAATTAGATCTGTGTTCCAGAGAATGGGTATTTGATCACCAAGAAAAGTAGCACAGACTCCCTCTCTCCCAATGATGGCTGACCTTAAAATAAAAATAAGTAAATAAAAGGTAATAATTATGCTAACAAAAGTTATTCTGAACTTTTTATATTTACAGTTAATGAGGTATGCAGGACCATTGTGATGAGCCTTATAACAGTGCCAGTATAAATACATTGGAAAAACTGGTAGCTGAGAGTAGTCTTTTGTCTTTGTCTCCTGAAGTTGTGCAACCCAAGCCTAAACTTTTCCTGTAGAACACAGGAAGAATGAATTCAAAACCCTTTTCCTTGCAGCTTTAAGATAAAATGAAAAAGGAAACATACACACAAACGACTGACCAAGCAGAAATAGTGCATTTCTCAGAAACCTCAGTGTTTTTCCAAAAATGTTTTGTACATAGTTTTTCCATGTAAATTCTTTTCTAGTAAACAGTTTACCAATTTTAGCCCAAGTATTGCTATAATGATGTTTAAAAACATACACAAATACACTCTGCACTCATGTTTTGTTGTTGTTCTGCTGTGTCTCTGTTCTATATTAAAAAGGGACTAGGGGAGGAGAAAATGCAAAATAACATTGGGAAGACTTGAAAACAAGCAAGCTGGATGCAGTGTCTCAAGAGACAGGCACTTGCTGAAAGTTGTCAGATCTGATTAAGGGAGCTATTGGCATCAATCAAACCTGACAGTAGTATATCAGAGGTTAGTATAACTATAATTAGTAAACTGATTAACATCAAAGAGGATGAGAAGGTAATGTTTTGGTTCAGACTCCTTTAAAACATTTAGACAGTTATTTAAACTTGAAGGCTGAGTGGCTAATTATATATCTTAAAATATAAGAGCTAAATTTCACAAAGCATGAAAACTGTTCTTCCTAACTGTGGTTGTTAAAATAAGGCTTGTACTGACTCTAAACAGACTGGATTTTTTCTTAAAAAAAAAAAAAATATATATATATATATAAAGTGCACGTGCTCTTATATTACTTCTCGGTACAGCTATTGTGATCCTAATGTATATTGTTTTCCATAGCTCCTCCTCAGATTCCGCAGATTAATATAACTACTCTACATGTAAAGCTTTATATTCTTCTAGTAAAAGTATAAAAAAACTTGAGTGCTTTCACAGCAGTGACAAAAAGAAATTCTTCCATCCAATTCATCAGCCTGACTGGTTGTACTGAGTTTGATTCCAGCTCATTTTGACGGTCAGAGTCTATTGTATTGCGGTAAAAGTAGTGGTGGAACTTACAAATTACTTTTGTAATCACTGGGACATCTAGGACTATGCTGAAAGCAGAAAATTTTAAATCCTAACATACGAAATTAAATCTGTTAATCAGAAGTGTGAAACTGAGTATACAACAAATAATATTGAAAAAATCAGTTCAACAGTACATGTCAGTTGTGTCATAAGTCTCGTGTTCTAAGACAATGTGCTGATACATTGTGAATCAGTTGCTTTTTCTTTAGGTGAACTAGCTGGGTTCTGTAAAGGAATTAATTCATCATGAGTTCCTCGGAAGAAGTTATAAAATACAACCTGCTGAACAAAGTTATTTTTCTTCAATTAAAAATTCATTTGCCATTTTAATGAGTTTTGTTAGCTGTTATAATTTTTGTTGTTCCCTTGTTGATTTCTAGACCTATTGCTGATTGATTATTGGTGTTAGCTTTGGTGGCTTACTAATTACTGCTAATATGCACCTTTGTGAGTCTTTCTAACATGAAAAACTCAGTCTTTTATGTAGATACTTTTGTAAGTGTAGCCTTTTTCTTGAATGCTTTTATACATATGCATATGTATTTGCGATCCTTTACTCCTATTACTTTAGACCAGAAATATATGTTAAGATTTGATATAACATCATCTATTCACCCAAATGGACATACTGCTCATCGGTATATCTTTGCATTGTAAGGTTTCTGCTTTGCTGGAGACGTAATTCTGTTAATAACAGTGTAAAACAGAGCATCAGATGGCCGTCTCTGATTTATGAAAAACAAAATGCTTGTATTCATCATTTATTGCTTCCTACCTTCCTACCTCAAATTCTTGTTTTGAATTGCTGCCCTCTGTTTTACTTTCTATATGTTTATTCCACTCCTTGCCTGAGCTCCAGATCACCCGGGGTATTCTGAAATGCTTGAATAAATCATACAGACTAAGAGTGCAATAAAAAGAGGAATAAAAACAGCATTATGAAAGTGACTTGCAGGCTGCTGCTCTTGTAACATGTTTTGATGAAGTTTTACCTTAGAGAGTGCCAAAGTGGTAAAGTGTCCCTCATGGGGTGTGATATCAGGTATCTAATATTAAAATTTGTGAGAAGCTCCAAAGCATCACTGATTACAATGATTAGAAGGGAAAAATTTTGAAATTGTGCAAAGCCACAGCATAGCAGCTCTCCCTGTAGAATTCTGAATATGCTGCATTCCAGTGGGAGGTTACTCTTGAATGTATGTAGTTATGTGCAGTTTTCTGTGCCTCCATTTCTGCACTAGTAAAGCTCTTCCAGTGGATTTGCTGATAGAACAAAGCACCAAGATAAATGCTTATAGCATGAGTAAACTGTGTAGGTTGTCCATGCCCCTTTGCCAAAAAGCTGTCAAAAGATGAGGAGCACTGGCTGTGACTGAGCAAAGCTTCCTCTAGGATCAACCACGTATTCTTAAATGCTGTTTTCAAGTGTAGTAAGGAGAAATGGTAGATGTGTGTAAAAGAGTGGGAGAAGGAGAGAGACCAGTGGCAAGGTGAAAACAATAAAGATAAGGAAGGTATATTGACTGAGATCTGCAGAAGTACATCTTAGAATCGTAGAATCATAGAATGGCTAGGGCTGGAAAGGGACCTCCCAAGGTCATCTAGTCCAGCCCCCCTGCAGTGAGCAGGGATACCCTCAGCTAGACCAGGCTGCTCAGAGCTTTGTCCAACCTCACCTTGAATATCTCCAGGGACAGGGCCTTAACCACCTCTCTAGGTAGCCTATTCCACTGTTCTACCACCCTCAAGGTAAAGAACTTCTTCCTGATATCCAATCTAAATCTACTCTTCTCTAATTTAAACCCCTTACCACTCGTCCTTTCACTACAGGAATTATGATCATCTAAAGCATGATCTAACTTCATAATGGATCCTTTCTGTGAAAAGAGAAAACTATAGGAACCAGAACAATGGATGAATAGGGAAGCATGAACAGGAGTCCAGAGAAGGACCTGGGGCTGATAGCTTGGAGTAGTCTGGGTGGTAGTCACCACTGGAACAAAAAAAACACAGGACCCCATGGCAGAGCCTTATAAGTCATAATCTTCTCTGCTGTCTCATTGCCATCTCAGCACTGTGACCTCACAGGAAACATGGTTGCCATTGTCCTTTCAAATTTTTTTCTTTAATTCACTCTTACTGAGCTTTTTTATTCAAAATAACCAACCCTGTGCCTAACAATGGAAATTATTCATTTGTTATATTATAAATTCTCTTCCCTTGATTAACTTGACTAAATAGTAGTGAGAGCTCGATTATGTTCAAGGTTGGACTTGATGATATTAAAGGTCTTTTCCAGCCTAAATGATTCTATGATTCTATGGTTGTTTTTAGCACAATGGTGGTGGTAGTTGTTTGGCATCAGTGCCTATCATCCATCCTTCACCTCAGTAGTATTTGAAATAAAAAAAGAAACACTGTGGTGAGTGGATCCTGGCCGGGCACCAGGTGCCGACCAAAGCCAGTCCATCACTCCCCCTCCTCAGATGGACAGAAGAGAGAAAATACCACGAATGGCTCATTGGTTGAGATAAGGACAGGGAGGTATCTCAGTAGCTACCATCGTGGACAAAACAGACTAGACCTGGGGAAATCAGTTTATTACCAAGCAAATCAGGGTAGGGAAATAAAAACTAAATCTTAAAACACCTTCCCCTCACCCCTTCCTTCTTCCTGGGCTTAACTATACTCCTGATTTTCTCTACCTCTTCACCCCCAGCAGCACAGGGGGATGGGGAATGGGGGTTGTGGTCTGTCCATTAAAAGGAAAAGTAGCTGGTCCTGTGCATCTTAGAGTCAGTGTTTGTGGTTGCAGTGCCCAACTGGGCCAAAGAACGCCCATGTCCCTGCAACGCGCAGCGTGTGACTGTAATTCAACAGAAGCCACGCTGAGGATGCGAGTGAGGCTTTTGGCTGTGGGGCTTCTCTGTCCTTCCCTGGGGGGACATGTCTGACAAGCTGCTTGTAGGTGTTTGTCAAAATTCCTGCAGTAAACTAAGTCATGAAGTTCAAGAAGTTTCTGACTGCAAGATTTTGTCAATGGGATCCCACTAAATGTACTGAAAATTTGTAGGGCTGCGAGGCCTGGAGAGAGGCCACAACTGAAGCTAAAACCCTGCTGCAGTAAGGATCATACGTACATAAACCAATCAAGAGATCTTACAGTTTGAAGCAGACCAAAGCAAATTCTGCTAGCTTTGTTCTTTATTACAGGGATCATGTGTAAAGGCACTCTTTTAAGGTGAGGAGTATCCCTAGACTTAACTTTGCCAGTTTTCTTAGTGGATCTTTAAACAGAACAGTTTGTTCTAACAGCTCCCTTTGGGAGGAAAAATAAAATTACCTGGTGTCAACACTGATTTTTTTGTCCCTGTCAGACTGTTGTGCCATGTAACTAAATGGGTACTGGCAAGAAAACATTACATTGGTAAAGGTTCTTGAAACTATATTGGAGAAGTTACTCTGTATTGTGTTTGTGAAGACAATATGTGCATCATTGGAAGTCTGAAAGATAATAAAGAGACACTAGGAGACAAGAAGACTTGTCAGCAGTTGCTGTTTGTACAAACCTTCATAATGGAAACATTTTCCTCATTGTGTATCACACAGATCCATTAAAAGCAATCAGCATTAATAACAATTATGTTTATTTTGTTAGTGCTGAAATGTGAAGAGAGACCTCTCCTTCCCTGAGCCAGGCAGTACTGCAACTGCAGGCAGCCTGCTCTGCTCTGGATAGTTCCCAGCCTTAGCACATGGCCGAGCTATGGTTCTGCAGACAGAGACTGTGTATTGGAATGGGATAGTTTGAGGGGAGCCTTAACACATGTTCCAGGCTTGCTCCTGATTTCTTGTGAAAAACACCCAGATGGAGAAGGAAAACCTTGTCAGTGCTGAGAGGGGAAGGGCCATGTCTCTCCTTTCCCTTTTCTTCTGTGGAAGCAGGCTGCTGGCAGCCCTGTTGGCATGTTGGCCCAATGAACACATGTCTCACCAGCCCCATGCTGCCTCCCACCCTGGTGCAGACCATGATGGCATGAATGGTGAATGCATGGAGGGGTCGGTGAAGGACCAAAAGGGACATGAGGGAGAGCTAGGTATCATTGTGCAACTGTCTAGGGGAAGGAACACTCCAGGTTTGGCCTGATGAGGTGCTGAATAAGCACCAGCTTTCAACAGAAGCTGGGATCAGATGGTCTCCAGGGTCCCTTCCAGCCAAGGGGCTCTGGGGTGGATTCTCTGAATGCTTGGCATAAGGCAGAAGCTCCAGAAAACCTGAAACGAAACAAAACGTTGTAGTGGAGGCATTGACAGAGGCTGGTGCTACAGCAGCAGAGTGGAGGCAGGAGGTGACATGCAAATCCGTAAGGAGACAGGCTTTGTTAGCTCTCAAAGTGGAGCAGTTTAAGAGGAACATTCATTAAAGTAATTTCAAACTAACAGCTGGTGCCAGAACGTGATTAAACTCACAGTGCATAAGATAGTGGAGACAAAAGTACACATGACCTTTCTGGTGCTAGGTGTTTAAAACCCAAAACTCAGGCAGTCTCAAATGCCCCTTCCTTCTGCATGCAGAAAGCCCTGGCTTCTGGGAAAGTGTTTTTCTCTTCTTTTCCCTAATGTGCACATCTGTTTATCCTGATTTTTCACATATTTAATTAATTCACATTGAAAATTATAATTATGGCTATTAATCAGAGGAAAGTAAGTGGAGAAAGATGCCGTGTCTTGTTTGATTTCTTTTTCTCTTAAGTTACACCTATGGCAAAACTTCTGAATTTGGCCTTTTTGTAGCTCTGAGGTTCTTTAATGTAGATTCTGAAACTGCACGTACAACAAGTTTTCATTCTTGTCTACACAGAGATCTATTCCCATGAGTTTTAAGCAACATCAGCTTCTTGATTAGTGGTCTGTCAGTCTGTTAAAGAAAATTTACGGTTTTGCAGAATAGGCATACTTGCTTTCATTGCCTAATGCTTCTAATATCTTACTAATGACATTAGTTATTCAAATGGTGTATTAAGTTTATGCAAGCTCTTCATGGTTAAAAAATTTTCTGGAAACATCAGCAGTCCTCACTGATGTTCCAGTGAGTAATAAGAAACTAGTACAGGGCAGCAGCAGCAGCAGCAATAAATGACAGAAAACACAGAACTGTAGGCCTCATTGTCAAACACGTGTGCTGTTCTGTAGTTTAAGCCACCCCAGCTGCAGCAACAGAAGAAATAAACATGGCTTTTAGGGAAAAAAAGGTTCCTTTTCAAAAGCAGGCCATTGTGCATATTATCACTCTACTTCCACAGTCTGTCAAATTGGTTTTAATGCTGAACATGTAAACAATTCCCTTTTCAGTACTGTGGCATTCGGGGTCATTCCAGTGTAAATGAGAGATCTGGAACGAGATGATCATTTTTAGCAGCTTGTTATGTGTTAGCATCAGCTCATTTTGTAGCTACACGGTCATTACCTTATATACACATATTCAGGGCTCTGAAACAGAACGTTTCATTTCTAAAGAATAAAATAAACAAGGAGCTATTAATCTTAGCTGTGCACTACTGCAGAAAGAACATAGGTCCAAAACCTCAAAACGGAGGCTTGGGTCTTTTTTTAGCATCAAACCCTCAACCACAGCATGGAGAACTCTGGCTTGCAGACCCAGAGGATGCACAGTTGATGGCTAGGAGCTGCACTGCTGGAGAACACTAAGTAGCAGGAGATTTATATCCCAAGTTACCCATAATTTCCTTGGTAGCTGAGTAGAGTTCCCATTTAGGCTCTGTGCACAGTTCTGGAGTAATGCAGGCAGAAACACTGGGACTCTTTCTTGCAGATTTTTGCCATTGAATCGTGAGGGGCAAATCTCTTGTGTATAATCATCTGCCTGGCTCATCTGAGCTGGAAGGCAGCCATAATAAAATCATCTGAGCTTGATTTAGGGAGCTCCAGTACAAACCCTTCTTTTCTTTTCCTGTTTGATTGATGCTGCAAAACACAGTTTTCTTACATAACAGATGACATTTTTGATAACTTGCATGTTCTCAGCATGTTTGGACAAATAAAGATGTTTTTGGATCAATTGCCAAACTTAAGAAATAAAACAACAACAAAAAATAAGCTTTCTGGGTAGAAATTAAATGGATTTATATCTCTGATAAAACAAGCAGACCAACAAACAAGAACATTTTGAATCAGTTAAAATGTCCACTTTTTCTCTTACATTGATTGCAAAATGAGAAATGTGATTTTAAAATGAACATATTTCTTTCTGAAGGCATCAGAATGATTTTTTTTTACTTTTCCAACCTGAAAAAAGTCATTAAAATGTCAAAGCAAAATATTTCAGTATTTTCATAATTTTGTTCTCCTTGGTTTTGACTGGAGCACATTGCAAAATTCAACCTGAAGATGTGTATTTCTGCCCCTCTCCTTACCACATGATACTTTACCATATTCCTGTTCTGTTCCACATTATCTCTTCTTGTGACCTGAAATGCAAGTCCCTGTACACTAATGATTATAGCCAGTCAACAAATAGGAATACAAGTCTCTCACAACTGAGTAAAATATGTAGCAAAGTGGGAAAGTAGAAGCCTTTTACCCACCATAACATTTTCATTAAACTCAAGTATACAGGACAAAGAAGGATTTTCACACGACAAACTGAGCTGTATGCATTTTATATCATTTGTGATACAGGATGTAAAGATTGTGCCTGTTTGTGTGAAAGTAAGAGAAAAGAGACAGATGAAATATTCAAGTACATGAATTGCAAAGCAAATTTTTAGTCCTCTAGAAATACTGATAGAACTACAATAGGGTGAAGGTTTCATCATAGGCTTTCTTGTATTTAAAGACTTGTGAATTTTTCTTTAATACGCTATCCATCAAAATTCACAATGAATGAGGTAGGATTCCCAACTACTGCTGGACATAGTACACAAATGATGGCTTGGCATCACCCCGCATCAGTACACAACAGCCCTGAAATACCCTCCTCCCATGCACAGCTCACTCTGTTTTACAGGTGAACTGGCATCAAGGCAGCTCATGAACAAGTACCAGAGGGCCTGAGCTGAAAAATGCCTCCCAAAGCACGGAAGCAGTGACATTACAGATGTTTCCGGAGAAGACTGGTGTACTCTCCTTCTGTTGTCCATGCAGCAAGAGCAGCCCCTAAGCTGAAAAATGATCTGACAGAGGAAGGTCCTGCTGTGTCTTTTGCCTCCTTTAGCGTATACATGAAATCTCTAGGAAAAGTAACAAGGAAATACTGAATGTTGTGCTAATAATAAACAGATGCTCTTCAGCTTCACATTCCTGTTATGGCAAATACAGTTGGTGATGTGAAAGAGATGATCTCCATCCACAAGAGGTTTTTACTTGAGTGTGACTCATCCACTGGGGCTTTGTTCCCAAGCAAGTGAAACCATTCTGCTGGGGTTGCTGAAAACAGCACCAGCAAATATTACTGTCCTTCCCCCTCTGGTAAACAAGGGACAGAGCAACACCTGTCCAGCAACATCCCAGGTTCAAGGCTGGTGTTAAGATCTGAAGGCAGCAATCATGTCAGGGAGCATTTCAACTATACCTGACAGGGTGTGAAAAACATTGTGTTTTCGATATGACCATTGCAATTGTTTATAAAACCTCTGGTATTTTGCAAAATTAAGGGAAGATTATTTCTTGTGCTTGCAGAGTTCACATAGGGAGAGCCCCAGTTCTCTGTTTACCACTGAGTCACCAGCTTAACATCAATTTGACCAATCCATGTAAGCTTCAGCCAGTTAATTCCACCTCAGCAGTTCCCTCTTGCTGCCAACTAACCTCTGGCACAGAGAGCTGCAAACACCCTTGCCACATTGCAGACAGTAAGTTCCTGCTGGTTTATGACCAGTTCTTATTGTAACTGAAGAAGATCATGAAGGTTTTTATGCACTAATTGTCTTCCAAATTGTTATGGTGGCTATTTGTTATGGTGGCTATTTGTTTTAAATTCATATGCTAGAGTGGATTGTGCACTTGCAGGAGGTAGAAGAATAGGCTAAATCAGTTTCTGCTTTGAATGGACGATTTGTATTTAAGAAGGGGTCTAGCTAAGGAAGAGAAATACAATCACACACCATATATAACTCAGAAAGTCTCCCAAATTTAGACTCGGGTACAAGGGAAGGGTATCTAAAAGACGGCTCTCTCTTTCTAAATATTCATCATCTTCATCTGCAGTTTTCATAGTAGCTTGCTTATTGTTCATTTGGAACAGAGGCTGAACGTTTAATTATCAAATGATGTGTGCTCTGGCTGGGGGTAGACTGAGGCTGGAACTCTCAAGGGATGGGAGACAGCTGCTCAGTGCCCATTACAGTTTCACTGACACTTAAGGGAATTAGTGCAATTAGCAGTTGCAGTACAGAGGAGGTTCTCAAGCTGACAGTTTTATACAGGAATCCAGGGATGCTAATTTAATCTTCTTGAATGTAGCTTTTCCTGCAGAACAGAATGCTGGGAGCAGATGCTGACCTACAGTGCTCAGATATTTTTCTTGGAAGAAACCCTATGCTCCCGTGAAATAGTTAGCAGGGGTCTGATTCGTCTCTCATTTCTGTAAACACCCTAGTGTTTACAGCAACATCCCAATGTTAAGTGTTACTGTACCAAATGCAGATGTCCCAACTCATGAAAAACTTTCTGAAGCCAACAGGAATTCTTCTGTGGATAAGGCAAGCTGCAGCTTGCTCTAGATGGATGTAACCCGAGCCAAAGTTGACTCTCAGTTGCACTGGCAGGAACACAGAAAAACTCCATAAAGCTCCAGATTTACAGTGGACTGACTGACAGTGAAATGTGTCCCTAGATACTGAAACTTACTCAAAGGAACCAACTTGTTTAAACATCTTGTTGGAAATGGCCAGCAGCACACCTTAACTTTTGACCTTTTCCTCCAGCTGTAACTTCTGTTTAGCTTTTAGTTCTGTCAGAAATCCAGATTTTCCTTTCCCCTCAGCATACAAACACCTAACAACTTTTGTTCTATTAACACACCATCTGCCTTATTCAGGATACCATAGATAGCTAAGGAAATGAAAACTAGATGTACCAGTAATTTCTGGGTTTTTTTGTGTGTGTGTTAGGAAGAAAAAGTTGCTCCCCAAAGCATTACCCAGGCACTCCCACTTCTCTCATTGCAGTTCTACTTCACACACATGTTTTTTGCCTCCCTGGGTAAGGATTACAGCTCCCAGTCATCACCAGCATGCACCCACATTTCCTCAAATCAGGGGCTCCCTGCACTGGGTTGTGGAATTGGAAAGGGGAACATCCTTTGCAGGAGCAGCCGTGAGGGATCCACTGCCGAAGTTCCTTCTCAATGTTCAGTCATATGCTCATAGGTAATGCATCCCCACCTGGCTGAAGTCTGGCCAGCAAGGCTCCCAAAGCCAGAGGGGTCTTCTGACTCCTTCACAGCAGAACCCTGACATGAAATGGGTGTTTTCAGTTATTCCATTGAAATCCTACCTTTCATTTCTCACCATGTACATTATATTACAGCATTTAAAACTAAAGAGATTTCTCTCTAGCAAGGTAGAAAGCAATTATATTTTTTTTATATAAAAAAAAGGAGCACACACCCCACCCCACCCCACCCACCCCCCGGTACTGGTACAGGTGATGTCATAAGATAGTTTTTTAAGTCTGTACTTCACTAACACAGTTTCCTTTTGATTCAATGAAACCACCACTATAGGCTTTCTGTGAGACCATCTTTTAATAACTGGACCCCAAAGAGCTTTAGTGTCTTAACACATACTTAACATGTTATTTCAGAATATAACAGATCTGTAAAAACCCCGATCAATACATGCAGCATTTTTGATTTGTGTACTGCCTTTTGATAGAAAAAATTAATCTCTTGCCTATTTACAGCATAAATATTTCAGCGTACCAGATTATAAAATGCTCTGTTCTGTTAATAGATGTGTTTTTTCCAAGACCACACTTTCTTCCACATTATTGCTAGAACCGGTATCTCCTGAGGAAGACCGGCTGGCTTCTCAATGCAGGATGGCCGTTGAAAGGTGCCAGCCGAGGTGTAGGGGACATAGCAGACAATCTTGCTCTGCCTGCGCATGACACTGGGCAACAGGGAGCATTGCAAGGAAACAACCCAACTAGTCACAAGAGGCTTTGTGGAGTTGCATCAATATACAATACCACAGTAACAGCAGGAACAGGATCCTGTTGCGTGCCAGCGGGCACCGTGTGTAACAGCTTGTGCTGAATGGCTCCAACAGTTACTGTGCCAACAGCTCTGTGTGATACAGGCATCCAAACACAAGTGTGCCTGGGGGCTCAGGTGGGCACGCCTGGCCTCCCTCACAGGACTCAGGGGGACAGGGCTCCTGTCCCCTCTTTGCTAGCATCCGGGTTTGGGCAAGTCCCTTCACAGCCCTCACATCCCTTGCTGCTTCTGTGTGGTTTGCTTGCAGGTTCTCTGGCCCTGTGTAACTGGTCCACAGATCACTGAACTCAGTAGAAGACTCCCCATTTTGGCTTTGGATTTTGGATTATAACCCAAGCAGTTAAGTGCACAGAAAAATAAGGACCTGCTGGAGTGCTGAGTTAAAACTAAGATACCTTATTTTCAATATAATTTCTCATGCTTTGTCAAGAAGTTTTGGTTTTTTGAAACATAGCAGTTATTTTCTTCATTCTTTAGTTCTCTCTGGGTATAACTAGCTGAACAAAGCTTTATTTTTTTTTTATTCATTTTTGAAAATATTAAAAGGAATTAGAAACAGTTACAATGGACTGCAATACAGCAGTGGCCCAAAGAGGTCTCCTACTATAACACACTCTTAAAATTTGTTCTGTGCATATTGGGATTGACCAGGACTGATTTACAGTTCCAGGAAGGACAATATGATACAACTGATCCAGCAGATGACTTTATCAGGAGATGTCACAGGCCCAGTCTCTATGGAACAGGAGACTGCAGTGAAGAAGTGCTGTAGAGAAGTGTTAGCTGTTTTTAGAAGGCAGCGGTTTTGGAGCTAGGTTCAACCAACCACACTTAAAAGAATAATTATGGACCCTTGGGCTTCTACACATATTGTAATTGTAGTTTTGAATAACAATTATTTACACATGCAGAGCATTCCCATTAATTGATAGTATTTAACAGGTAACATCTATCAGACAATTCAGTTACACACTGAGGAACAGGAACACAAATTATTAAGTGTTGTCTCTCGGAAGAGGCACCAGCTATTTTTCACAAACCATAAAGACAAGAAAAAAAGGATATTTAATGAATATTACAATTGATATTTCTGTAGCAGGATAATATAAAACAAAAACTTGTGTTCACAAAGACTTTTAAATAGCTGCAAAGCTTAAGAGACTGTATGATGTAATTCTGACAGCAAATTGTGAATGCAAAAAAAAAAGGCTATTTGATGGGAACATTAAGTTACTCAGAGACCAAGGGTACATAAATTTGTACATTTATCCATCCCTGGTAATGTTCAAATAAAAACTTAGTTTATCTAGACAGTAGTAAAACTATTTCATTGAAATTACAATATCTGTATAATGCAAGAAAACAGATCAGGTAATCAAAATACTTCTTCTTGGCTTATCCAGGAATTTCAGTTTTGGAACAAAATTGAAAACTGCTCTTTTGTCTCCATGGGTTGCTTTCTAAAAGTCAGTAACTTGCCACTGCAAAAGCTCATTTGTTTCACTATTCTATTATTGGAACAATTCAATTATTCTCTATTTCCAACTGAAATCTATAATTAAATTACAGGA